>CM065478.1:43056543-43332833 GCA_032873175.1 Leptopilina drosophilae | reverse complement strand
AATTGGTTACTTTTGAAATGTTAATTTGTGTAAAATGATTTTTATGTCTAATGAGACATTTTTGTTAAATGACTTTTATGACAAAATGAGGAATGTGTTTAATGTCTTTTATATCAAATGAACTTTGTGTCAAATGAAAATTATGTAAAATAGGTTTTATACCAAATTGATGTTATGTCAAGTAAATTTGATGTCAATTGAGATTTATGTTAAATAGCTATTTATGACTAAATGATATTTATATAAATTTTATTTTTCGTCAAATAATAATTATGTATGAAAATGAAATTTACGTCAAGCTAATTTTTTGTCTAATGATATATTTATGTCAAAATAGGAATTACGTTAAATGATTTTTATGCCAAATGAAATTGATGTCAAATGAATTTTATAACAAATAAAATTTACGTTAAATGAGTTTTAAGTCCAAAATGATAGTTTATGTTAAATGTTTTTTATTTCTAATAGAAATTTATGTTACATAATGTTTTATGTCAAATGGGAATTTAGTTTACTGAGTTTTATGTAAACATTAATATTTCTGTTTAATGAATTCTATGACAAATGATAGTTATGTTTTAAATGGTTTTTGTGTGCACTGAAATTTGTGTCAAATAATGTGCATATTATCGCCTATTTTGTTTTACGTGCAGCACCGAAGTGACAAGGTCAAAGAACCTCCGCGGCCCCTCGGTTTGGGGCGGGGTCCTTTCTTATCCCTATTGGCTCTGCAGTGGCCACCACCCGAGTAGAGTCTGCAACTCATACAGCGACAGCACGGAAAAAGGCTTCTCGCTCAGCATCATGAGCTTTCAACCACTGACAAAAGGAAAATTGGAAAACCGCATCTGTAAGCACGGACTCTTTTACTTTCCGTATAAGGAAGCAAGTGAGACAATGCCCAGATTGCAAGAAGGCACGGAGTGCCAACGAATTGAAGGTGCTGTTAGTTGCAGTCTTACCTGACCATTGGATAGCTCTCATTAAAATGGGAGTTAGAATGGGCAGTCCTCGTGCACTACCAGCTGGGGACCACGCGGTGGTTCTGCTCCCTAGACCGAAGTCTCACAAAAATAAAAATCCCACCATTCAACGGTCCCAAAGCAAAGCATTGGGACTCACTTGAACCGTTCACACTCAAACATACCTTAACTATTCGCAATCACTATCGTGCTGAAGGCACGAATCAGCAAATTCACCACATGCATTCATACGATTCCCTGCTTCCTACCACCCCACTTACATCCCAACCACCACCAACAATTACATTCATGCTATCAAGATCCCGGAATCTTGCATACATATCACACTCACACAATTACATGCAACACCATGTCTCACTGGCACTACCTCAAGGACAGGCCGGGGAGTCAGAAAGTTATCTATTGAAGAGAAAAGCATTACGACTCCCATGTTCCATCAACTAGTAGCACGCCCTGAGACCCGGATCAAACATCCTGCACCTACCCACAATCGTCAACATCCCTTATCCATGCATAAGTTACCCGCCCTTTAGCACAGCCATCCCACCTTTCTTGAGCACGCCTTTCGTGCGCTTTATCTACCACAATTTTTTTAGCTTCGATAATAATTAATCCCTCCACCTCATTAATCCACAACTATATCCAAATCATTCATACCCCCAAATTTTTCCTAACCTTTTTACCAAATTCGCTCTCTTCTTACCACTCCAAGTCCCACGGAAAGCGATCCATAAATGACCTGCATCGCCTCAGTGGAAACTGTCCTACATTCTCGCGTTACACGCATACAACCCGACCCGCGGACATCTATTCAATTCCACAAACACTGTTTTTAATTTTAAATAATTCATACCAAGCGGACGCAGCGTACATTACCGCGGGCACGAGCAATCCATTCATGACCGTTTTCATCACGCACCTTTTTAATCCCCAGTCTTTCATTAAAACCCGACGCAAACTTCCGACCACCCCGTTAATGTGAATATTATGTGAATTTTATGTTAAGTAGTTTTATATCAAATAACTATTTGGTCAAAAAAGAATTTCGGAAATAAGACATGCGTTTCTTGTACAATCCGTATTAAGGGTTCAGTCCCATGCTGAGCAGAAAAACATTAAAGCAGAGCAGAATTTCGTGAGTGCAAGAGAGATAGTCAAATATCACTATCCTTTCCAACTCGCACGAAATTCTGCTTTGCATTATGTTTTCTGCTCATGCATTACGTAGTTTATGTAGTGATTCTTCCATAGCGGAGAATAAGTGAATTTAGGCCTGCCGTCGAGACGCATACACATCCCCTAATCGCAAAGTCGTTGAATGATTCAAAACTTGTCGAATGCCAAAGTGGTGAGGCAGTCGATACGGACAAAAAGTCGAATGCTAAAAATATCGAATCGTCAAAAGTTCGAAAAAGTTATTTGTTTTCAGTAGACAGTAACTTAAAACAAAGAAAAGTTTTTAAACTTTTGACGATTCGATTGTTTTGTCCATTCGACTACTTGGCATTCGACGACTTTGCGATTAGGGTGCGTTCCAATGTGAGCAGTATACGTCGACCGAAAGCAGAATATCACGAGTGTGTAAAGGGTCAAACAATATCTACCTAGGCTCTTTTACACTCATGATTTTCTACTTTCGGTCGACGTATTCTGCTCACATGGGATCGCACCCTTTAGAGACCTAAGCAGAATAAAACGGAAAGCGGAACGCCAAGCAAGAGTTAAAAAAGAACAGGACGATATTAATGTCCTTTTTCAATCTCATGCTTGCGTTCGCTTATCGTTTTATTCTTTGTTTAGACCTTAAGCTGCGGTTTTACACCTCTGCAGGCTGCCTGCCTGCGGCAGGCAGGAGCAACGAGAGTAAGGAAGGTTGTTTGAAGTCACTGACTCTCTTACTCTTGTACGTTACCATGACTTCCTGCAGGCAGGCAGGCTGCCTGCGGGAGGTGTAACCGCAAAGCCTTAGGGTATGCATGAGTATCTTGAGATGTAAGCGCGTTTTCGATTCTCCCAGTTTGTACGTTTATGGTTAGCTTCTTGAGGATTTCCCACCGCCTTATTTTGTGTTTTTCATTATTATTATCATTATAATTATCGTATAATTATCTAATTATTTTATTAACCACTTCACTGGCAGGGCGTTCCAAATGGCGTTTCCACGTGCCAAGGGCCCAGACTGGCAAAAACATTTACGTATAATATTACCATTCATATTGATCAATAATAGTTATTTATATACTTTATATTTATTTATATTATCAATAGTTATATTATTATTTTATTAATATTGTATGTAAATATCTTTTTTTCAATAAAAATACAAGTTTTTATTGTGTAAAAATTGAAAGAAAGTGGAACGCCATTTGTTGAAAAATATTTAATAATAGACAATTTGAACGTTCGGGAAAAACGTTGAAAATCACAAAAACTTAAATTTTTATTGTGATAATCTTGTTCTCTGATGTCTAAAACTATAGAAAATATTTCTTAACAACAGTTAAATGTGGTGTACTCTCTTTAAAAACAGAGTCTTTTTAGGTAACGTCATTTCAGTGTTTTTGCCAGTCTGGGCCTTGGCACGTGAAACGCCATTTGGAACGCCCTGCCAGTGAAGTGGTTAATAAATAATAGATAATTATAGATAATTATAATGATAATAATAATGAAAAACACAAAATAAGGCGGTGGGAAATCCTCAAGAAGCTAACCATAAACTTACAAACTGGGAGAATCGAAAACGCGCTTACATCTCATGAGACGCATGCATACCCTAAGGCTGCGGTTACACCTCCGCAGGCAGCCTGCCTGCCTGCAGGTTGTCATGGTAACGTACAAGAGTAAGAGAGTCAGTGACTTCAAACATCTTCCTTACTCTCGTTGCTCCTGCCTGCGCAGGCAGGCAGCCTGCAGAGGTGTAACCGCAGCTTAAGGTCTAAACAGAATAAAACGATAAGCGAACGCAAGCATGAGATGAAAAAGGACATTAATATCGTCTGTTCTTTTTTAACTCATGCTTGCGTTCGCTTTCCGTTTTATTCTGCTTAGGACTCTAAGGGTGCGATCCCATGTGAGCAGAATACGTCGACCGAAAGTAGAAAATCATGAGTGTAAAAGAGCTAGGTAGATATTGTTGTCCTTTTCACTCTCGTGATTTTCTGCTTTCGGTCGACGTATTCTGCTCACATGGGATCGCACCCTAATCGCAAAGTCGTCGAATGCCAAGTAGTCGAATGGACAAAACATCGAATCGTCAAAAGTTTAAAAATTTTCTTTGTTTTAAGTTACTGTCTACTGAAAACAAATAACTTTTTCGAACTTTTGACGATTCGATATTTTTAGCATTCGACGTTTTGTCCGTTCGACTACTTGGCATTCGACAATTTGATCATTCAACGACTTTGCGATTAGGGGATGTGTATGCGTCTCGACGGCAGGCCTAAATTCACGTATTCTCCGCTATGGAAAATCACTACATAAACTACGTAATGCTGAGCAGAAAACATAATGCAAAGCAGAATTTCGTGCGAGTGGAAAGGATAGTGATATTTGACTATCTCTCTTGCACTCACGAAATTCTGCTCTGCATTATGTTTTCTGCTCAGCATGGGACTGAACCCTTAAGACGGTTGTACAGAAACGCATGCTTATTTCCGAAATCTTTTTTGACCAAATAGTTATTTGATATAAAACTACTTAACTTAAAATTCACATAATATGCACATTAACGGGGTGGTCGGAAGTTTGCGTCGGGTTTTAAGGAAAGACTGGGGATTAAAAAGGTGCGTTATGAAAACGGTCATGAATGGAATGCTCGTGCCCGCGGTAATGTACGCGGCGTCCGCTTGGTATGAATTATTAAAATTAAAAACAGTGTGTGTGGAATTGAATAGATGTCAGCGGGTCGGGTTGTATGCGTGTACGCGAGTATGTAGGACAGTTTCCACGGAGGCGATGCAGGTCATTTATGGATCGCTTCCGTGGGACTTGGAGTGTAAGAAGAGAGCGAATTGGTATAAGGTTAGGAAAAATTTTGGTATGAATGATTTGGATTTAGTTGTGGATAATGAGGTGGAGGGATTAAATATTATCGAAGCTAAAAAAATTGTGGTAGATAAAGCGCACGAAAGGCGGCAAGAAAGGTGGGATGCTTGTGCTAAAGGGCGGGTAACTTATGCATGGATAAGGGATGTGACATTTGTGGGTAGGTGCAGGAAGTTTGATCCGGGTCTCAGGGCGTGCTACTTGTTGACGGAACATGGGAGTCTTAATGCTTTTCTCTTCAAGAGATAACTTTCTGACTCCCCGGCCTGTCCTTGTGGTAGTGCCAGTGAGACTTGGTTGCATGTATTGTGTGAGTGTGATATGTATGCAAGATTCCGGGATCTTGATAGCATGAATGTAATTGGTGGTGGTGGTTGGGATGTAAGTGGGGTGGTAGGAAGCAGGGAATCGTATGAATGCATGTGTGAATTTGCTGATCGTGCCTTCAGCACGAGAGTGATTGCGAATAGTTAAGGTATGTTTGAGTGTGAACGGTTCAAGTGAGTCCCAATGCTTTGCTTTGGGACCGTTGATGGTGGGATTTTTTTTTGTGAGACTTCGGTCTGGGAGCAGAACCTCCGCGTGGTCCCCGCTGGTAGTGCACGAGGACTGCCCATTCTAACTCCCATTTTAATGAGAGCTATCATGGTCAGGAAGACTGCAACTAACTGCTCCTTCAATTCGTTGGCACCCGTCTTCTGCAATCTGGGCATTGTCTCTCTTGCTTCCTTTACGGAAAGTAAAAGATTCCGTGCTTACAGATGCGGTTTTCCATTTTCCTTTTGTCAGTGGTTGAAAGCTCATGATGCTGAGCGAGAAGCCTTTTTCCGTGCTTCGCTGTATGAGTTGCAGTCTCTACTCGGGTGGTGGCACTGCAGAGCCAATAGGGATTAGAAAGGTCCCGCCCCAAACCGAGGGGCCGCGGAGGTTCTTTGACTTGTCACTTCGGTACTGCACGTAAAACAAAATAGGCGATAATATGCACATTATTTGACACAAATTTCATTGCACACAAAAACCATTTAACATAAATATCATTTGTCATAGAATTCATTAAACAGAAATATTATGTTACATAAAACTCAGTAAACTTAATTCCCATTTGACATAAAAATTATGTAACATAAATTTCTATTGAAATAAAAATCATTTAACATAAACTTCTTTTGACTTAAAACTCATTTAACGTAAATTTTATTTGTTATAAAATTCATTTGACATCAATTTCATTTGGCATAAAAATCATTTAACGTAATTCTTATTTGACATAAATATATCATTAGACAAAAAATTAGCTTGACGTAAATTTCATTTTCATACATAATTATTATTTGACGTAAAATTAAATTTATATAAATTTCATTTAGCATAAATGCTATTTAACATAATTCTCATTTGACATCAAATTTACTTGACATAACTTTCATTTGGTATAAATCCTATTTTACATAATTTTCATTTGACACAAAGTTCATTTGATATAAAAGACATTTAACACAATTCTCATTTGTCATAAAAGTCATTTAACAAAATTCTCATTTGACATAAAAATCATTTTACACAAATTACATTTCAAAAGTAACCAATTAGATATTATCAACAACATTGTGATTTGACAATTTTGAAATTCGCGCCTATATTTCTATGTCAAATGATCTTTAAGGTACCGTCCCATGACGGCGTAAAAGCGTCGTCGTAAAGCAGAAATTGTGCTATAGAAAGAGATGAAAAGATATCACGTTCTGACACACTCACACGATCTCATGCAAAACTTATGCATGCAGGTTGCCATAGTAGCGTTCAAGAGTGAAAGAGATAGGAAATTATTCTATCACTCTCACTCTTGAACGCTACTATGGCAACCTGCATGCATAAGTTTTACATGAGAAGGTCTGAACGCTCCCTTACGCTATACGCCAACGCTTTCACGCTATCATGGGACGGTACCTTTATGTAAAATGAAATCTATGACATCTGAATTTTAGCCACTAAAAAGGAAAAAAGAAGAATACATCAAAATGAGAATTATGTGTAATGACTTATCCGTCAAATGAAATTGATATCAAGTGAACTTTATGTCAAATGAAAATTTTGTTAAATGGGATTTATACCAAATGAAATTTTTGTCAAATGAGAATTATGTTAAATGGCATTTATATAAATTTAATTTTACATTAAGTAATAATACATTAAATAATAATTATTGATCCCCGAGTAACGATTTTCAAGCAAATCCGATGATTTTTTTAAATTTTGAAACTTATGAACAAAAACTTCCCAGCGGGCACAAAGACAAAAAACGTTCTTTGAACATCTGTAGAAAGTTTAATGTCTGCCAATTTAAGTTTTAAGAACGTCCGAACGTTCCAAAAATGTTTCAGAACGTTCGGACATTCTTAGAACGTAAATTGGCAGACATTAAACGTTCTACATACGTTCAAAGAACGTTTTTTGTCTTTGTGCCCGGTGGGTTTGAATGCGTTTTTCTCAAAATGTCTTTTTTTGATCTGGTAAGACTAATATGTCAAGTTTTTCTGAAGCGAATTTTAAAAATCAAACGGCTTTTGATTCAGCGTCATCATGCCTATAAGTGGAACCTCAAAAACTGGAAAATTTCCAACTCCCTTTCTTTTTATAAGAGAAATTCTGTATAAAACATCTTTTTTTGCATATTTTGGGGAAAGAGTACTCTAAACAAAAGGGGGGGAAAGAATATTCCACTTTTTTGAGGTTCTACACCTGAAGAAATATCTAACGAAGAGAATGTTACTTCGTTTTTGGTTTTATCTGTTTTAGAAAGTTTGGAATCGATCTTACCACCGAAAATGGGCATTTTCGAAAATCGCTTATATCGCCGCCATTAAAAAAAATTAAAATTTTTTTTACAAATTCTAAAATAATTTATTTATTTATTTATTTTTTTAAAAATTTTTTTTTAATAAATGTCATAGTTAATTTAATAATATTTATTAAAAAAGCTTTCTTTTTGCTCGTTTTTGAACTGGAATGTTCACTTAAAGAATTTTTTAAAATTGTTTTGGATTCGTTTGAAAACTGTTACTCCGGGGTTTTTGGGGTCGCTGATTACAAATCCGATATAAGTTTTCAAAAATTCAAAATGGCGGATCCAAGATGGCGGATGTCCTAATTTTTAATTGAACGGATTCGCTTGAAAATTGTTACTCGGAAGGTTTTTGGATCCGCCATTTCCAATTTTTGAAAACTAATGTCGGATTCGTATTCAGCGACCAAAAAACCCCTGAGTAACAATTTTCAAACGAATAGAAAACAATTTTTAAAAATCTATTAAAGCAACCCAAAAATACACAATTTTGGTAACTTCAACCTAATTTTTTGAAAAAAATTTAAATTTTTTTTGTTCTTACGGATATAGGTCTTGTAGTGGACAATTCAAGATTCAATTTAAGTCTATGTAGAAGTTTCTGGCACGTCAAGTTTAGGAGAAAAAAAAATATTGAAAACGCTCAAAAACACATTTTTTGGAGTCTTTACCAAAACTTTTCTCAAAATCCAGACGTGATGGCCAATTTTTGGACCCGGGGTCGTGTTCAGCGCCAAAAAATATTTTCTATTACCCCATAAAATTGTTCCACGAAAGTGAAATAATAACTGAATACACAAGAAAAACGGGAGGAATCGGATTAAAAAAAACTTATAAGATTGGTATAACTTTGCAAATCTGTTTCTATTTACCTGAATTAACCCTATATGTAATTCCCCCACAGCACCGAAACTTTCCTAAACAAGTTGTTCATTTCAGGACCATTAAGCTTTCTCCATATCCACAAGAATCAGTAACATACACACACTAAAAAAATATTCTTTTTTTTTAGAGGAAAATTCCTCTTGCAAAAATCCTTTTGAATCAAAAGGAATCCTCTTAATCGAAGTATTGCAAACTTTAAATCGGGCGAACATTTTTATACATCGATAAACTTTGCTGCAAACTTGTCATACAAACTTCCAAACTTTGCACCACAAACTTGCTGCAAACTTTCTGAAAAATGTTTTGCTATGTGGGTTTCCAATTATAATAAATTCAAAAATTTAGTATTTTTCTGTGTTGTAGAGCTCAATAAATTAGTTTGTATATAATTTTTTTTTAAATATACCAATTATCATTTTTGCAGCCATTTTTAAGATGCTTGATTGGCTACCTCCTCGTGATGCATCTTGGAAACAATATCATTAAATTCTTTATTTCAATCTTCATTAAACAATTTCACTAAATTAAAAAAATTTTTAAATATACCTTGATGATATTAGCTAAAATCCAATCAAACATGTAACATATTTACTTAAACTAATACGATATCCATTATTTCATTTTAAATCAATCTGAAAACCAAATCAATATGAAAACCAAATTATGATTTTTCAGAAGCATATCAATCGAAGTATTCATTCTTCTCAAATAAATTTCTTCTTGATATATTAAGAAGTATTTATGAATTAAATATAATTATAATGCGATTTGCAAATTTTTGAAAAACTATGTATAAAAGGGTTCGTCCAGAAGATTTGTTAAAAATAAAATTATATAAATAATTTATAAGTTGTTATATAAATATTTAGTGAAATTTAAATTTTCATATGCAAACTGCTTCTTTTTTTATGATAGAATAATCATTTCAAAATATTAAAATAAATTCTGAAAAAATTTTCTGATAAGAATTTACTCTTGTAAATAGTGATTGTAATAAACAAATTAAATTGTTAACAATAAAATTGAAGGTGAAATTTTATACAAGGAATACTTGTTACCTTTAAAGTTTTTGGTATAGGATCATTCTCCTAAGAAACTATCAGTTTGTGGGGCGAGACTCCCTATTTCTGAAGTAGTATGCACCTTTCTTATTTTTCAAGTGGAAGGGTATAAATAAGTTTAACAAAAGACTTTACTCTTTGCCAACAAATCAATTATATATTGTTAACTCCAAAATACAATATTTATAGTTTTATTAACTTGGTTCTATTTCTTACATGCTTTACTGAAATAATATTTCCCCTTTTAATATTTGAACATAACTTTAGTGTGATATTTATGTAATGTATAGTGTAAGGTGTATAGAGTGTGTTTAAAAAAAAAACAATTCTACTGACTTTGATTGCTTCTTGATTTCCTAATGAACCTTGTCCGTATTCTTTTCGTCAGTAATTAGTTTGAGTAACTCTTTGTTATTGTCCTCCCTTTTCCCGATAGTCCTCTCCTCACAAATATCAGTTTTACGTAAAACCAATTTTCACACTTTTAGTCTATTAACTTCTAAACCACTGCTTTAATACCCTTTTTTAGAATCAATAAAACAACACTGTGCGATCTATTTGTTTCAGATTTCCGACTCGAAATTAAACAGACACGACTTTCCTTCAGGAAAGTCCAAACCTCCCCGATTTCCACTTTTCGATCTATTTCGTCCACCGAAGATCGAAAGTGGAGAAATCGTTTTCTTTGAAACACCTGGTCGTCGACCTGTGTTTTTTGCATAGTTTGCGAATTAAACGTGGTGTGATCCTAGTTCGTTAAACCTGGTTTCACCACTCATAAATTCTTTTCGAATGTATTGTGAAATTCGCATGTCACCAAGTTAATGACCCTAAAGTGTGAAATTGACAAGTTGAGTGAATATCGAGAAATGGGCTCAATTTCTATTATTTAGATTGGTTTTTAGTTTTATTTTATCCTTAGCAATCAAAGTTCGTTTGAATTGGGTTTTTGTTTCATCTATAAAAATATTATAATTACGTAGATTTGTATTTGTGTGTGAGTTCAAAAATGCCCCCTTCTAATAGGCTGACGTCCCTTGTCAGCTGTGGTTATCGTCGTTGAATATCCTTCCTTTCACGTGTGTAACCCTTTCAGGTTTTACAAAAATCCTTGGAACCTTATTTACAGAGATTTTACCCGGTGTTTCGTTTGATGTTACTTTAAATTGATTTTTGGTTTTATGTTATCCTTAGCAATCAAAGTTCGTTTGAATTGGTTTTTTGTTTCATCTATAAAAATATTATAATTACGTAGATTTGTATTTGTGTGTGAGTACAAAAATGTGACGAAGTCGGTTCGTCACAGTGATTAAACGGAAGACTGCGAGGAAATTAAATTAATCCAATGGATTTTTATTATTATTATCCAATTATTCAAACTAATTTTAAAAGTCATCGCATTTAGAACTATAAGTTATAGTTATATAATAAGTTATAAGTATATATATATATATATATATATATATATATATATATATAATGTTTTTTATACATTTTGCTTTGCTTTTGTGGTGAGAAGAAAAGCGGAAAAGGGGGGAGGGGGGTTGAAATAAATATGGAACTAATACAACACAGCAAGCGTGTATAAACAAATGAGTAAATCCCTACACCTCTAATGTATATATCGTTTAATCCGCGTTGTTGAATCTACAACAAGCTCGTAGCGCATAGAAATTCTCATGAAAAGACGACGAAACAATTAGCATTTATAACAAGTATGACTATATATCTTCTCATTATACAATGGACAAGAACGAACATCGACATGAAATGTATTAAACGCCTAGGATATATCCTATAATAATTCTACAACAAAGACAATGCCTGTGTACAATTATCGTACAGTAATTTTTCATTGTGTATTTGTATGCATGTAGTATATAAGCATTTGACGTGTAATGTCCTAAGTTGAAATTTTATCTTCTTGAAAAAATTGAAACTCGGGGAATATGTTGTTATATCAAGTACAAATGTGCCTCAAAAAACATTTTTGACTTTTTCGAAAATTTGGAGGGAGTAGAGGGGGGTCAATCTTACCACTTTTGCTATAAACCGTCTACTTTTTCAATATTTTCTGTTCATACTAGTAAAGAGAAAACTTTTTTTGAATATGTTTCTAAAAGATTTTTTCATGCTCTTTCCAATAATAAATTTTCTTTTTAATATATTCAAAATTGACCCATATTTATAATAATAAATATTTAATTTTCAATTTCCCAAAAATCGGTCTGTTTTATTTGCAGAATGGCCTTTCCCTTTGTTTTTTAATTTTATTAAGGTGGCAAGCGCAGTTGTAACGTCAAAAAATTGACATTTTTTCAAGAATTTTTTTCTTGTAAACCATTAAACTTTTTTTAAAAATCGATTTTGTTTCTAAAAGCACATCATTTAGATTTAAGTTAACAAAAAAAAGAAGTTAAAAATATTAAGAAGTTCTAAAGTTATGTACCGTTAAAGTAAAGTCCTTCGAAAAAACAGAGTTTTGCGGTGACCAACACTATGGAAATTTGATTAGTCAAAAATCGAAACAGATTTACTTTTATGGAAAGAGTATCTAGTCCTTAATCGAAGGATTTAAAAGGAAAAAAAATATTTGAAAATATGGTTGAAAATATGGTTGAAAATAAGTTAATTTTCCTTTTTCAAAATAGCGCCAATTTCTGGGTGTGAGACACAGCATATCACCAGTTGTGAGACAGTCTCGACTGCCATTTGGGCAGTATAAAAAATACGACTTTGCAGGCATACTATTTAAATATTGTTTTGATTTTTTTCTAGTATTTTTTGGCATGTCAAGTGGAAAAAAGTCAATTGATTCAGAAGAAATCAATTTTAATGCTCTTGTTGAAGCTATTTAATTGTATTTATTTAATAGTCATATTTTGGCGAATAAATATTATTATATAGTATATAATAATATATATTATTAATATATTTAACTATTTCTACTAAACATAATGTTTTATATCAAACTTATTAATGTTTAGCAATTATTAATGAGTGTCTCACAACTGGAGACATTTTTTTTTTAAAAAAGCGATGTGCTCCGAAAATGTATCGTAAAATTACTTGAGTTCATCGAAACACTATACTTTCTTTTAATAAAAGTTGCGTATTTCTGTTACCTCTCGAACGGTGTATTTTATTAAGAATTTCGTTTACTCGTTTACAATTTACGGGTCAAAAATAAAACCCGTCTCACAACTGGAGACTCTCCCCTATATTTCTCACTATTTTTTATTTAGAACTTAAGCTTACATTTTCATATGTTTTCTGTTATAGTCCAGTCGCCCTGTGTTTTTTCGTGACAAAATTAATACCTAAAGTCTGATTGTGGATTCATATAGTGTGGGGTGGTAGTATGCAGATGTATATGTTTCCCACTAGATATTTTTTAAGTTGTTCGTTATAAACAAGTTTAAAGGTGCAGAAAAACAGTTTTTTAATGACCGTTCTTTCCCATCAAATTATAGGGGAAAAGTTGTTAATAAAACTTATAGAGCTTGGAAATACCTTTAAAATGATGGGTCATATGTTGTAATTGGTTTATTTGTTTACTTGCAAATGAGTTTATACCACTAAAAATGGCACTTTCTTATTTGTTTAATAACTTGAACAAAAGTTAACAAATTCTTTTAATATTCTCCAAAAATATATTCTCTCAAGACCTTCAAGATGTGTGCCAAATCTGAATCCGATTCGATAAATAGTTTATGAGAAATTCCATTTGTTAACTAAAAACTTGATTTTTTAAAATGGAATTTCTACATTTTTGGCAGGATGAAAATCAATTTTTTTGTTGGGTTCTCTTCATGAAATGCCAATCTATCAATCACAATTTGTTGCGAAAAATTTATATTTTATTATTATTAACATCTCTATGAGGAAGCAAAATGTTCATGAAATGATCACCAATTTATTATTGTTACTATATTAAAATTATTCTAAATTTTGAATTGATACACTGAAAAAAAATTATTTGATTTAAATAACCGATTATTTGACTATCATCAAATAAATCTTTACTTGAAACAAATAATTTTTATTTAAATCAAATACATTGTATTTGAATAAAATATTTCAGTATTTGAAGCAAATATTATTTAATTGATTCAAATAAAAATTATTTATTTCATGTAAATATTTATTTGATAATAGTCAAATAATCGGTTATTTTAATTGAATAAATTTTTTTTCAGTGTATATAGAATTTGATATTGTTTCAATTTTATTAAAATAATATAAAATATAATTAAAAAATGTAATATGTAATATTTTTAAGAAAGTATTAAAAAGTTCTAAGATACGATTAATTTTGACTTTAATTGGAATCATGAAGCAATATAAACATTCTATTAAAATCACAAGTGACTTTAGATGATAATAACCAAAATAATATATATTGTAACTTGTGTTAAATTGAATAGACTTTTCAAAACCAATAAGTTCATTCATTTTGAAAGTTTAAATGTTTTAAAAATTTAGAAATAGTAATAATTAAATTAACATATACTGTATAATTTTTTTAACGTTCTTAATTTTACAAACAAAATTACTTTTAGAATTACTTTTATTAATTTTATTTTTAAATTACTTTTACTTTTTTTTAAATTTTAAATGTCTGAGAATTAATTTGAATTATAAAGAATTCTTAAGAACCTCCATTTCTATATTTTTTAACATATAAAAATTCATTTATGTAAATATTAAAATTCTGTCTGAAGAATATTAATTTTTTAAGTTACTCATATTTCTTGGTTTCCTCCAAATCAAACTTTATTTTCCATTTTTTCTTTGAAATGGCTTATCATGTTGAAGAGGTATGTTCAGTAAATGCAATAAAATTAATTTTTAGATTTAATATGTATTATCCAGAATTGAAAATGAAAAAAATTTTATATATATTTTACAGAACTCCGGGTTTTCCAAATACACGTACAGTAATTTATCGCAAGACTGTAGTCAAGAGTCATATTTACAGAATTTGGATTTTCAACAGTATTTTGTAAATTCTTATCCATCACAAAGAGCACAATCTTGGTCAAACTACTATCCGGTAAAAAAATAATTTAAATAACATTCATAATAAAGAATAAATACTAAAATAATGAAATGTATATTACACTTAACATGTAATACGTTTAATACTTTTTTTTGCTTAGGGACTTTTGGGAAATCTGCCTACAGATACCTTGGATTCCGCACTCCAAGGTTATGTGGGGTTGGTATAACAAAACAGAATAAATTAAAATTGTACAAGGACAAATAAAACACAAAATAAATTAAAAGTGTATAAGGACAAGTAAATCACAAAATAAATTAATTACCAAAAAACAAACAAATTAAAAGCTGTTTAAATTACGCTTTTTTGGCGGCCGTCGAGATCCTTCCTCGACATGACCGAGATTATGAAATTCTCGACTTGCCGCCAATTCTCTTCTGACTGGGTCATCAGCGATACCATGTTCTCCGGTGTAACTTGACTGTTTACACCTTCGAACATGGCCCGCCTCTCCAAGTCCCATTTCTTGCATAAAAAGAGGGTGTGCTCTGCGTTGTCCACAGGGAACTGACAGTACGCACACACCTCATTTTCGCGTAATTTAAAGCGATACAGGTACGCGTTAAAACACCCGTGGCCTGTAAATGCTTGCGTAAAATAATATGAAACGTGACCGTGTTTCCCATTTATCCAGGTGGCGAGTGCTGGGATAAGGCGATAAGTCCATCGACCTTTTTCCTCACCATCCCATCTTTCTTGCCATCTTTCTACGAGCTTGTGCCTCGCTTCTTTGCGTATCAGGCCCTTGCTTGGTCTTATTTCCTCATCCAGGGAACTTCTTTCTTTAGAAAAGAGAAACATTTCTTCCCTTTCCCTCCCCAAAAGATCTGCTGGCGGTCAAGTGGCTTTGCATTCTCTGCAGAACCATATCCTCTAGAAGTTTACCCATCGTATCCAGCAGGCATATGGGCCTGTACGACGAGACTTTATCTAGAGGTTTTTCACCTTTCCTTAGGAGGACTAACCTCTGTAGCTTCCAGTCGCGGAAGAACTCTCCTCTCTCAAGGCAAAGATTGAAGCATCGAAACAGAACCTGGGGTGAAGTGTCGATTACCAACTTTAGGATCTCGTTACTTATCCCATCAATTCCAGGCGCCTTGCCTGTTTTTAATCTTTTACCTGCATTTCTCAATTCTGTAAGAGTGAAGAGTTCCTCCTCACCGACTTTACAGGCACTCCAGTCCTTCCTAACCCATGGTTCTGCAGGAGGGAATAAAGCATTTATTATCCTTCTTACCCAATCGGGATTGTCCAGGCTGGGGGTCTTTTGCCTCGCTCCTAATTTCTTAGTAACAATTTTAAAAGCCAGACCCCATGGGTCCTTTTCGACATCACCAATTAGGTCTTTCCAGCAACGGCGTTGTGACGCTCGAATCTCTTTTTTCAGGCTTTTCTTGGCCTCCTTATACGCTTTCTTTAGCAAAGGATCTCCCTTTGATCGGGTGTAAGTCCTTCTTGCTGTGAAGCATGCTTTACGCTAGGAGGCCAACACATCCGACCACCAGTTCACCGAGCCTTTTCGTGAAGCGGTGCGTTTGCGACGTGGCATAGAAGCGTCGCAAGCAGCGATTATGGTTTTCCTCACCGCTTGCACTTCCACTTTCAGGACATTTGGTCTCTGCACCCAACCGAGCTCATCAATGAGGCAGGATTATTCCAGTGAACGGACAAATTTTTCCTTGTCAAGCTTTTTCACATTCCAGGAGGGGCTTTTTCGACACGGAACCTCCTGTCTCTTGCCTCCTCCTGTATCTCCCACTGAGACTAAAAACTTGATGTACTGGTGGTCACTTGCAGTATACTCCTCAGAAACTCGCCAGTCGTATATGAGTCTGAATAGGGCTGATGATGCGATCGTCAGAATTATGATCGATCCAATTGCACCTCTCCTATACGTCCAAGTCCTGTCCCTGTTAGCAACCAATAAATTGTTTCTGGAGATCATTTCTCCGATCATTCTTCCTCTTTTATCGAGCCTCGACTCGCCCCACTCCAGTGACTTGGCATTGAAGTCACCAGTGACGAGTACGTCCAACCTGGACTCTCTAAGACTCGATTCAAGTTCCTTAATGTCGGCTTTGAAGTCTTGCAGTGAATCGTTGGTCGAAGAGTAGCAACTGTACAAACGCATGCCTGACACCTCTACCCACACGAATCCACTGCTCGTCCCAAGATATTTGCTAACTCGCACTTCAGGAATGCACACCTGCACGGCGGCCCTTCCTGATTTGTCCTGATACCAAGGAGCCTGATAATTTCTTCTGTGTTGCTCACTGCAAAACAGAATATCGATCTCTTTCTCCCTAGCGGTCTGCATCAAGAGAACTTGTGCATCCCTACAGGTGTGCAGGTTGACCTGCAGAAGCTTTAAAGATTTGCCCTTTTAAGCCTTTGCAGCTCCCCTCTGTAGACAGGGCAGGAGCTTTTGCCTGGGTCATGAAATACGTCTGTCTTGCCCAAATCTGTGCACGTTAAGCACTTGGGATGTTCGACAGAACAGTTTTTCGCAACTACGACAGTTTTTTGTTCTGTCAGGTCCTTTGCATGCACGTGTTGCATGACCATACACCAGGCACTTTTGACACCTTGTCACCTCTACATAAGCTCGGACAGACGCACATATCCATCCTACACGGATTATGCCCTCCTTGTGGAGCGTATTGTACTCTATTTCAGGCAACCGTACAACAGCTGCTTTGGTTCCACCAAAGCGAGGGAACAGTGAACAGGACAGCTCTGAACAGTTCCACCCCGTTATGCTAGTTATAGCTGAAACCACGTCAGCTGGTGTCGTGGTTTTATCTAAATCTCTAATTTTGGGAGATCTCTTGTTTACAATTGCCCTGACGTCGGCTTTGTCTTTTAAGGCACTCGCCAAGGCACTGCAAAACTTGGAGATCTCACCTCCCTCTTTTACCATCAGAAGGATCTTTTTATTTAAAGTCCTTCTGATCTTCGAAAACCTCGATTCCCAGATCTTGTGGGTTAACCGAACTTTTCATTTCTTGCAAGATCCTAGCATAGGTTCTTTCGTCCTTAGCCGAGATCTTAACCGCTTCACTATTTCTAGGCCGAGGTGATTTCTTTTTCTCCTTTTCTGCCATTTTCTTTACTTTTGAATTCTTTTTCTTCTTTCTGGCTTCTTTCCTCCTGATCACCACTTTTTTAAAAGTGCTGACATCTCCCTTTCCATCAGCCACTCTGACAACCGCTGAGAAACTCTTCGAAGACGACGAGGAACTGTTATTCTGTGAGTTAGCTTTTTATTTGTTTCTTTAAGAGGACTAGCTTTCTTTGTGGAAATTTCGTCCTCAGTCCGCACTTTCTTCTTTAGAAGAGGTCTACTTACTTCCTTAGGTGACTGAAGACATCTTTTTTATTTTTCAGCATCGCGCGCTGCGAGTTTTATAGCATCGGCTTCTAAACGCTTTAAACGGGATCGTATTAACCGGGTTCTACTGTATATTGAAATTAAAAATTTAACCTTGAATTTCAAGGTTAAATTGACAGAAAACAACTTTTTTCATAACCAGTTTCTAGCCCGTGAAAACACCTTTAAAAATCACTATTCATAATTTCAATTTGATTTATTTTACTTATTAATATATTAAATCGAAAAAAATATATTTTAAAAAAAATCCGAATTTTGAAACTCCATAACTCAAAAAATATTTTATCAAATTAGAAAAAAATTTATATTTAGACTTTCACTAATAATAAAATTATTTTAGCAAAGTTTACAGAAAATTCATTATTTTACCTGGGCAGTTAATTAATTTCAACCCATATGTTCGTAATTTGTGGTTACGTTTTATTTTTTACTCCGAATCCCTTTGAAATCCCAAGACAAAACTTGCAGGACATGTAAAGCACATTTGCTCTAACATTTAGTAAAATTTTGAAAAAAATCGAAGACGATGTTTTTTCAAAAACTGATTTTTAATTTTTCAAAATTTCAAAAAAAAATTTTTTTGAATTTTTCTTTATCATATTAATTGTATCTTAAAATATACTTAAAACCAAAGAAATCCTTTTTTTAAAATCCATAATCGGTTAATTAGTACCAAAGTTATAGCACTTTAAAGAAAAAAAGACAAAAAATTTGAAAATGCCATATTTTTGGTAATCTTCAAAATTTTAAAAAAATATTTGGTGGAGTTGTTTATTACTATATAAGTAATAAATTTACAAAAGTACAGCCAAATCCTAACAAGTCATGAAAATAAGTGTGTTGAACTGACGTGGAATCCACCTTTTGTGTCTGTATAAATTTATAAAAGAGAAATAGGAATAAATATAGAAATATATATACGTGAAAAAATCTGTTAATATATAAATTTAAAATTATTTTATCTTTTCATTACTTGTTTATTTTAAAATAAAATAAGATTTATTCGCATAAATATTAATTTTTATTTTTACTTTTTAAGTAGATTATTGTTTTATTTATATTTGTAAAGATAATTTGAAAAATACAAAGAAATTTTTAATTTATAAATAATAACACTTCATTAATTGATCACGAATTGTTTTATTTTATTTAAAACCAATAATAAAATAATAAATCTAAAAAAACAAGTAATTAATCAGTTATTCATTTTAGATCCGTTTCTCGCAAATTGTGAATTAACTCTGCCACTTACTATATAAGGACAGTTCAAATCAATCATTTATATGTAAATGTGTGGGAAATTAGTCTTGCGTTATATGTTGCATATTCAACCCCGCTCTCCCCTATTTGGTACTGACTCTGGGCGGACTTAGCCGATTTCACCCAAACATCACTGAGTCCTTTTCCTGACATCGCGAACTAACCCTAGTTTACAAACTTGAAACTCATAGCGAGTATAAAAGAAAAACTCTTTTGATAATAGATGTGAATTTTTTCTCATGCAAAATTAAAATCAAGAACTGTCCCTAAACATAAAATAATTTTTTTATTATTTTTTATGAACGAATTAATTTTTTTAAACTTTGGACCGATTTTCATTTTTTAAAAATTTATTTATACCTTATAATGTACAAAAGATTTTCTAAAAAGAACTGGAGTGAGCTTGTTGAGTTTATTGAGTTAAAAACATTTTTTTAAAAATTATGTGCATGCCTCACAGTGGGATTTTTTAAAATTAATTTTTCAAAATTGTCTACATCCTAGAATTTTTAATGGATTTAAATGTTTTTTTAATTTAAATTCAAGAAGAATTATTTTTCAACATTTTCCTCCATGTAAACCTAAGAATATTCAATTGTTTATAATTTTTTTAAATCAAAACTCACAAATTAATTGTATACATACACTTTGCTTTAAAACTGAACTTTCTTTGTTTTATTCCGCTACACTACTCATGTCTTAAATCAGTTTAAATTACTACAATATAATCTCCATTTAAATAGCAAATCATAAACTAATTTATGTAAATTGTTATAAACAGTATTACTTAACAAATAGTTAACTTTGGTTCGTCACCATAAAAAACTTTGCGTTTCATTAAATATATTGTACTTTAGATTCATTTAATAAACATCACTCTTTTTGTTAGCAAAATTTCAAATTGTCATAAACAAAAATAATTCAAAAATTTTAGTTAACAAGGGATCAGCTTGCATATAATTTAAAAAAAATTTAACCTTTAGCTAAATTTACAAAAATTAATTATTTCTTAATTATTTTTGTTTATAACAATTTAAAATTTTGTTAACAAAAAGAGTTATGTAAATGAATGAAAAATCCCTTATTACATGAATATGAACTTTCATTGTTCTTTGTTTTCTTCGTTCCCTAGATATAAATATATAGTTATATTATATATATATATATATATATAATCAAGTATACTCACAAATATACAGACAACACATACACATGTATACTCACACGTACACACTCATTACGTTCATACATGCATAGTCACACATATACACTCAATATATACACATTTTTTCTTCTTAACCTGGCGTGCTAAAAACTTCTATGTTGTATTATATTATAGATTGAATCGTAAACGTTAAGACCAACAATGCCAAAATAAAATGAAAATGGAGGATGTTGAAAAAAGTTGATGTAATAAGCCTCAAACAATTTGTTTTGGTTCTTTTGGTTATTAGAGTGATTTTCAGTGTATTATTATGCGCTCTACACGATTTTGGACATCAAAATGCCCTTGCATATAAAGATTCAAACTTTCATTTAAGACTATAACGCATATGCATCTTAAAGTTTACGAATAAAGCTTTATTTTGAGACTAAATAGAAGTCTTTGACACATCAGGCTTATAAGAAAAAATAGGGGAATAGGTTCGGTTGTGGGCATAGTTTCATTTTTTACTTATAATTTGTGTCCTTGTAGATATTAAGCAAATATATGTATATGTATTTAAGGCTAGGGACCTTAGCTAACTACTCGTGAAGAATATAAATTAATTCCGTTGACTAGAAAAATTTTATTAAAAATTCAATAAATTGGTCATTTTTCTAACAGAGAAAATTTTGGTTCGGTTGTGGGCACTCTTGAAAAATCTATTAAAAATGCAAAAAAATTAATTAAGTAACCATTCATTAACTACATAATGATGATTTCTTCTAATTCTGACATTACATACTCTCTATGTAAGGGCATATAAGATTTCTCACACTGAACCTGAACTTGCCTAGTTACTACAATTATTACTGTAACTGTGAAGACGTACGGACATTAAAGTCTCACTATATTAATTTCCGTGCTGAACCACGAAACTCTTAAAATTCATAAAACACTATTAAATGTTGTAAGGAATAACTTATGATTATATCGACAACGATATTTCACGATTTATCCAAAATAAAAGTGATGTCCACAACGAATCATTTTGGATGCCCACAATCAAACTTGACGATCATTTTAAAACATCACGAAGAAAATTTTTCTTGTGAACATTTTTGTGATACTTGGTATTGGATCATAAAATATAACATATTTACTGTGTAAATACGCTTTGAACTTATCATTTTAATTAATTCACTTGGATTTGTTAAATATTTAACAATGTTTAAAAATACATTTTTGTTATATTCAACTTGTCGAAAAATTAATTTATATATAGTAAAAAGCGCAGTTGTTTAATCACTTTTGTATTTGCATAGAAAACTACGTTAGGTCATAACATATACGTGATATTTGGCAGTTTAAACAAATCTCATTTCTGTCAAAAGTTCTGCATAGGTGTCCACAACCGAACCTTTTCCCCCACTGAAAACCGTCAAAAACACATTTTTTTGTGTACTTACCCCCACTTTTCTTAAAATCCTGCCGTAATACGCAATTTTGGAGACTGGGACCGATATCTAAAAAAAACCTTGTAGACCTGTGTAATTAATAATTTTCATTATTCAAAATTATTAATCTAATATATGGGCTGTTCCACATAAGATTTTAGCCAACCTTTTAAAATAGGCTCGAAAATATTTTTTTTCTATTCTGTATTGAAAAAAAACAAACACATTTTTTTTCTTTTTTTTGGGGCCAAATTTTTGAGATACGAATTTTCAAAACTGGAAAATTGTAATTGTAGACCTAGCTTATAAGTCCGAAAATATTGAATTTAGGAAAAAGTTTTCAAAGAATTAAAGTTTTAGCTTTATTTTGACTTTTAAGAAATTTAAAAAAATTTTTTATAAACAAATTAATTTTTTTTAACTTTTGGGACAAATTTTTTTTTCTTTTTTAAAATTTATTTAAACCTTATAATATAAACATAAGATTTTGCATAAAGACCCGGAATGGGCCTGATACGTTTAGTGAGTTAACAATTATTTTTTTTAAATCACGTGCAATTCTCACAAGGGGATTTTTTACAATTAACTTTTCAAAACTGTTTACAGCGTACAATTTTTTATCTATTAAAGTGTTCTTTGCTTTAAATTAAAGGAAAATAATTCCTCAAGATATTCTTATCTTGAATTCCAATCTGAAGAGTAGACACAAAGGAGCCTGTGGTTGGTGTCCTTAATGGTTGTACATTAGCCTTATATTTACACTAATGGGATTTAGTGTAGGGGAGAGTGGGTCAAACCGGACCCCCTAACGGTTTTTTGACTCTTGTGACTAAACGAATCGACCGACTTCATTTTTCGAAAGGTTGTTTGGAAGATAACTTAATTGCGCAACTTTTTTCCAGAGACACCTATACTTTATCTTTTATTGTTTAGTTTCTGTGTTAACTTTAAAAAATTTTGCAAACGGTCCGGTTTGCCCCACTCCCTGGGGTAAACCGGACCGTTTGGTTTTTTATTTATAATATTGCATTTACATAATCTACAATTACAAACATAAAGAATCATGTAAGCAATGGTTGTAGTAATAAAAATAATAATTCGGGATTGAATTTGAATTAAATAAATATTTTTTTTGAATAAAAAAATATAAATGTTTGTCATTATCAGAAAAACAATATTAAAGGGTTCAATTCTCATTGGAAGACAATTATTTTTCATTGTAAGTAAATATTTTAATGAAAGAAACATTTTGTTTAAAAATAATTTTTAAAAAACTTTAATTCAATGGAAATATCCTATTGGCCGGTTTTCCCCACCGGAAACGGTCCGGTTTGCCTCACAGGCCCATTTTGAGAATAAATGTTTGTCAAAAAGAAACGCTTTGCAAATTCATCAAAGTTTTAGGTGGTAAATATTTCTGAGGTGTGTACGTTCAAAACCCAAGACCTAATATTTGGAAATATAACACGATTTCTTCAGAATTTCATAAGAAAAAGTTCGTAAAATTGTAGAAAAAACTAAAAAAAAACTTTTGCTCCCAGCGTTGCACAAACAAAAGTAAAAAATGTCAAATTAAAAAAAAAATAAGGTATATTACACATGGTTGTTTCAAATTTCTAAATAGAACTTTTGACAATTTCGCCATTTCGGAAATATTGAGGGGGGTCCGGTTTACCCACCGGTCCGGTTTGCCCCACTGTCCCCTATTGTATTCTTAGGGATTTTACTTTTCTTCCAGACTGTCGCCTCCAGAACAAATTTCGATGCTTCAAAATTTAATAAATTGTTTCAATATTAAGTTTGGACTTATTTCCAAATTATCTTTTCTTCAATTATTACACTGAAAAAATATATTTATGTTACTGACATAAATATAGCCAATTTACCATAACTTTAAAATATAAATTTATCTCTCTTTGATTTGATATAACTTATCATGTTGTTTCAAATACATAGAAAATATAAAATAAGGAATGCAATATTATTAGAAAATGTACTCGATATAATGCAATAATATATGACATACAAATAAATCACACATACACATACAAGTAAATATAAAAATTGTATAGTTAATTTTAATATTTAAATATTTAAAAAATATTAGTAAGAAGTTACGGACGTAACATAACAAATGTTAACAAATTAATACTGTATTTTCCTTTTAAAATAAACGTATATTTTTGGATTCCTGTACTGTCTTAAATCAGTTTATACTAATATAATATAACCTACAGTTAATAAAATTAATTTGTTTATAAAAAAAAGTTTAACAAAAAATAAAAAAATCTCACGTGGATAAGCCCATATGTGAACGTCCACATGAAAAAGGCCCATTTTGGCACTATTAGACTTATGTATATGGGCGAATTCCTTGCAAAATTATGAAAATTTTGAGTGGTCATACAACTTTTTTGGTCAAAAATTCGATGAGTTACAAAATTTCAAAGTTTATAGTGACAAATACCTCATTTCGAGAAAAACGAAAGTAAAGATTGTGATACCTATTAGTTGTGATATCTCTGGTTCTTCTGGGAAGTTATTCAGATAATAATTGTTTTCAGTCCAGGGCATCTTGAAGATGAAAAACGGTAATTATTTAGAATCACGGCTTGTGCGAATTTTAGAGATAAATGATTAATTCTTTTTGGAAAGGCTTTCATTCAGCTAGAAAATGAAAAATTAGGTGGGGGAGGATGAAAAAGTTAATTATGGAACGCCAGGGATGGGAAACAAATTAAAAATTTTCGATTTCAGGCGATAACTCGGTAAATATTAAATATTTCGAAAAATGTTCTACATAAAAGTTGTAGATCATGTTAAGACGCACATTTTGTGTTACATGCAATTGTTTCATAAATTGAGTATTTTTCGAGAAAAACACAAAAAACGGAAAATAACCATAGAAACGTTTTAATGCAGAAGGGAGTCAAATTAACTTTCTAGGTGGTACTAGAAGCCATCCAACTGAGACCAGAACCCCCTCCAACGTTTAAAAAAGGCGTTTTGAAGGTGCATCCACAACACATCACTCAAAGGCGGGCTAAGTCCGCCGCACCTGATTTCCTTCAACATTTTAATGCAGAAAGGGAGTCAAATTAACTTTCTAGATAGTACTAGAAGCTATCCAACTTAGACCAGACCCCCCTCCAACGTTTAAAAAAGGCGTCTTGAAAGTACATACACAACACATCACTCTAAGGCGGGCGAAGCCCGCAGCACCTGATTTCCTTCAACATTTTAATGCAGAAAGGGAGTCAAATTAACTTTCTAGATGGTACTAGAAGCTATCCAACTTAGACCAGACCCCCCTCCAACGTTTAAAAATTGCGTTTTGAAGGTGCATCCACAACACATTACTCTAAGGCGGGCGAAGCCCGCCGCACCTACTTTCCTTTCACATTTTAATGCATAAGGGAGTAAAATAAACTTTCTAGTTTGTATAACAAGATGTCTAACATAGTCCAGACCCTCTCCAACGGATTTGACTCCCTTTCTGCATTAAAACGTTGAAGGAAATCAGGTGCGGCGGCTTCGCCCGCCTTAGAGTGATGTGTTGTGGATGCACCTTCAAAACGCCTTTTTTAAACGTTGGAGGGGGGTCTGGTCTAAGTTGGATAGCTTCTAGTACCATCTAGAAAGTTAATTTGACTCCCTTCTGCATTAAAATGTTTCTATGGTTATTTTTCGTTTTTTGTGTTTTTCTCGAAAAATTCTCAATTTATGAAACAATTGCATGTAACATAAAATGTGTATCTTAACAAGATCTACAACTTTTATGTAGAACATTTTTCGAAATATTTAATATTTACTGAGTTATCGCCTGAAATAGAAAATTTTTAATTTGTTTCCCATCCCTGGCGTTCCATAATTAACTTTTTCATCCTCCCCCACCTAATTTTTCATTTTCTAGCTGAATGAAAGCCTTTCCAAAAAGAATTAATCATTTATCTCTAAAATTCGCACAAGCCGTGATTCTAAATAATTACCTGAAAAACCAATAGGTTTCAAATTTTTAAAACTACTACCCCCCTTAATTTTGAAAATACATAAAACCGACAAAATGGGCCCTTTTCTAAAAAAGACGATTTTCTTATTAATAAACCATTTTTTACAAGGTTTATGATTGGAAACAATTTTATTGTGTCATTTGAAGATAAATAATAAAAATTAAACTTATTTAAAATTTTTAAAAGTCTCTATTATGAATAATTTGCCGAAATATCGAAATTTTCACTTCTACGACTACGTAATTAATGACTCTTACATTAATATTTCTGGTTCTTCTCGGAAGTTATTCAGATAATACTTGTTTTGAGTTCAAGTTATTTTAAAGTTGACAAATCAAGAGGTTTTAATTTTTTTGACCCTCTATTTCAAAAATAAGGAATATTTTTGCAAAGGATCGACAAAATGATCCCTTTTCTTTCTCTAAAGAACCAATAAAGTTAAACATTTCAATTAACGATAAATTAATGAAAACCTCATGATTTGACTTGTCAAAACATGTAGATTGATAATAAAAAATTTTTAAAAATTAAGGTTTTTCTCAAAAAAGAATTAAATTGCAAATAACTCGAAAACAAGAACCGACAAAAGGGACATTTTCATGTGGACGTCCACATATGTATATTGTGTCGGTGAGCTTGGATGAAATTTAACCCAAAAGTCAAGACCCTTTCTGGTTTATTTTTGATATCATTTAAGTGATGTCTAATAATCATTTTAAGATAAAAATTAAAATAATCGTTGGAGGGCAACTCAAATTATATTGATTTTTTAATTTTTTTCTAGGTTATTGTACATATTTTCTGAAGGATAATGTTTTAAACAATATTTATTGTTTTAAAAGATATCTTTTAACATTAAAAAAACATTCTATTTAGTAAAAACAATATTTTTATATATATGTAAAGCTAAAAAATTGTCGAAAAAGTCGAAAAAGTATGAATTTTTTCGTTTTTCTGAAAATTACTCTTTTATAAGTCATTAAACACTAATATTATGCAAATGTAAATGCAAGTACATAAAATTTCCTGGAAAACTATTTTATCTATTGTCGTTACAGAAATACTATGATTTAAAGTTCGTTTTTAATGAAAAAGTAATTGAAATTTGTCATTAAGTCCAGTTTCTTTGGTGAAATCTTTTTTTCTGGACCTTACTTGAAAATCATATAATAATATGTTTAAAAAAGTTTAATTTTAAACAATTTTAAATAAATAAACTTGATTTATTTCTTGCGCATCTAAAGTCACTTTTTTTAAATTAGCGCTGGAAGAGTTTTTGAGTTATTCTTATTGGATGCTCTTATAAAATTAGTTTCCATGGTAATCAAATAATCTGTTGATATAATTCATATTTTATTCTTAGTCACTGTTTGAATAAAATAAATGAACATGATTTCTGTTAGTTAAATAAAAAGTTGATTTATTTAAAATTGTTTAAAATTAAACTTTTTTAAACATATTATTATATGATTTTCAAGTAAGGTCCAGAAAAAAAGATTTCACCAAAGAAACTGGACTTAATGACAAATTTCAATTACTTTTTCATTAAAAACGAACTTTAAATCATAGTATTTCTATAACGACAATAGATAAAATAGTTTTCCAGGAAATTTTATGTACTTGCATTTACATTTGCATAATATTAGTGTTTAATGACTTATAAAAGAGTAATTTTCAGAAAAACGAAAAAATTCATACTTTTTCGACTTTTTCGACAATTTTTTAGCTTTATATATATATATTAAAATATTGTTTTTACTAAATAGAATGTTTTTTTAATGTTAAAAGATATCTTTTAAAACAATAAATATTGTTTAAAACATTATCCTTCAGAAAATATGTACAATAACCTAGAAAAAAATTAAAAAATCAATATAATTTGAGTTGCCCTCCAACGATTATTTTAATTTTTATCTTAAAATGATTATTAGACATCACTTAAATGATATCAAAAATAAACCAGAAAGGGTCTTGACTTTTGGGTTGAATTTCATCCAAGCTCACCGTGTTGTAGAAAATTCATATCAATGTGCATTTACTACTTATACGTACATATTAACAATAAAGGTGCTATTAAATAAATTCTAAAAATTAAAATATATCTCAAGATTCGCGGTAGAGAATCGCCGCCAAGTAAAAGCAAAAAACCGCGAATATATATTCTCGAAATATCGGCTGTTTTTCGATAAAATTGAATAACTCGAGTAAATCTTAACCGATTTGGCTCATTCTTTTTTTGCCGGATAAAGAATCAAAAAAGAAATAATTCTGTTAAGTCTATTCAATATTTTATATATTTTTATAGAATTTAGGCTAGGAAAACCAATAAAATAGCGATTTTTTTAGATTTAGACAAACGTGGAGCGTTAACACCTAAATGGATTGCTGAAATCTTTTAGAACATTATTAATTAGGTTAAAATCTCGATATACGTTTAAGGAAATTTTAATACACTTCGAATTTTTCGAAAAATTTTGCCTTTTCTCAAAAAAATTGAATTTTTTGACATTTAGACAAACGCAGAGACTAAACTTCTAAACGGTTATGTGAGATCTTCTAGAATATTATTTATTGGGTTAAAATCTCGATATATATTTCTGGAAATTTTAATGCACTCTGTATTTTTTGAAAAATTTTGATTTTTCTCAAAAAAATTGAATTTTTTGACATTTAGACAAACGCAGAGACTAAACTTCTAAACGGCTATGTGAAATCTTCTAGAATATTATTCATTGGGTTAAAATCTCGATATATATTCCTGGAAATTTTAATCCACTCCGTATTTTTTGAAAAATTTTCATTTTTCTCAAAAAAATTGAATTTTTTGACATTTAGATGAACGCATATACTAAACTGCTAAAAACATTTTAAAAATATTTTGAAATTTGAAATAGTATTATGGGTTGATAGGCTTGAAATTTATTTTAAAAACTTTACTGTAAAGTATCATATATTAAATAAATTCTTATTTAAAACGTAATTGTATTTTATTTTAAATTATTAGATAAAAGACCAAAATATTTTTACAATTAATTATTTCATTTATTAAAAAGTTGAGAAGATGCAAAAAGTTTTAAAATCCCATCAAAAACATCTATGATGCAAAAACTTCCGCCAAGTAAAAGATTTTGTAACTGTCCAAACAATTAGGGAAATAAAAGTTTACCAAGTAAAATTTATAATTAAAATTTTAACAACGATTTATTTTAAATATTTCCTCTCCTACACAACTCGAAGTACATATTGCAGTTAAAAAAATAACCCGAGATTAGCTGCTGATATTGCACATTGAGGCTTAATTACATTTCCGAATTAAGTCAATGTTCTTCACTGCATTTTGATTTGTAACAAATAAAATTAACTTCATAATTTACATTAACATAAAACGAAATCCAATTATTCATCATAATAAAAAATTTCTATATCAGCAATTTAAAAATCTTTGCGTCAATATACTTTCATTAATTACAAGTTAGAAGCATTATTGACGCAAAGATTTTTAAATTGCTGATATAGAAATTTTTTATTATGATGAATAATTGGATTTCGTTTTATGTTAATGTAAATTATGAAGTTAATTTTATTTGTTACAAATCAAAATGCAGTGAAGAACATTGACTTAATTCGGAAATGTAATTAAGCCTCAATGTGCAATATCAGCAGCTAATCTCGGGTTATTTTTTTAACTGCAATATGTACTTCGAGTTGTGTAGGAGAGGAAATATTTAAAATAAATCGTTGTTAAAATTTTAATTATAAATTTTACTTGGTAAACTTTTATTTCCCTAATTGTTTGGACAGTTACAAAATCTTTTACTTGGCGGAAGTTTTTGCATCATAGATGTTTTTTATGGGATATATATATATATATATATATATATATTAATATTTTTTTATATATTAACAATAAAGATGCTATTAAATAAATACTAAAAATAAAAAAATATATATATATATATATATATATATATATATATATATATATATATATATATATATATATTAATAATAAATAATAAATAATTTTAAATATAATAGTAATGGGAAATAATAAATATATAGGGGATAGTCACTACGGTCAGCACACTTTTTGACTTGTGCCCATAACTTACGATCTAGGCCCAACTTTACGTTTTCTGACATGTGGTTGGAAATATCTTCAAAGTGGAATGTTTTTTCTGTGCATCAGAAAATTTTCGGACAAAAATTGGAAAAGTTATAAACATTTTAAAAAAATGTTACGGTCGGGCCACCGTAGATAATCAATGTGATATGAAGGAATATTTCTAAAAATAGCCCGTAAATTACAGAAGAATGCTGAAATGCACTTGAAAATGGAAAAAGAAAATAAAAAATTAATACAAAAATTAATCTAAAAACCTTCTCAGTACACGAAACGTTTACAATACGTTATAGAAGGAGATGTGTAATGAGACTTTTTAAAATGTTTTACGAACGTTTTTCGAACATGAATATATCTTTTTCACTGTAAAATGACGTTCTTAACAAATCTCTACCTTAAACAAATAAATTTCCCATGTCAGAACGCACCATAATTGTAAAATTATGTGTTCCAACCTGCACGATATAAAGTGACCCGGCCGTAAGTTTAGCGTCGTTTTTATTTTTTTAGCACACATATATAAACGCACGATATAAAAACCAAATAACATACCAAAGTATGTTTGTTTTGCTCTTACGTTTGTACTGCTTGCGTACTTCATTGGAACTTAATGAAAGTGTCGTGAAAAGTTTTCTACTATCACTGACAAGTATTTACATGCATTATATCAAATTATAAATTATTATATCAATTATAAATTAGTTATATAATTAGTTATTTAACAGTCGAAATTGAAAAAATACAAACATTCTTACTATTGCGAAACGCGAATCGCGAGAAAAGTCGCGGCGCCCCGACTATGTACGGGCCTGCGATACGGACAAGACCCCCCGCGAGTTTGCGACGCTCCTGCGACGGCGTTTCTTTAACGTACGTGCGGGTGCACCTCAGGGGGTCTCATCCGTGGCGAAGGGACTTGTTCTCTTATGAGACCACCATTATATACGCGTACTATCAAAGTAATCATACTACCTCACAGTTTAATTGGAACCCGTTCGCGAATTTTACTCTTTGTAAAGTAACATTCTTTATAAACCGAAAGTGAATAAAATTAAAATTATTAACATTCTAATCCAGTTGTTTCATTCGTGATCAATTACCAAAGTTTAAATACGGAAGTTTCTGATCATTTCACTGCGACTTGCAAATTGGATTTTTTGGAGGACATCGCATTGTGGGAAAAATTCGACTACGTTTCGCCTTCGAGCTTCATTTACGCCGAGAATCACCATCGTTCCATTCTAAGGGATTTTTCACCGAACCTACGACTTAGTCTCAGCAGGACGGTAATTATTCAACGTGTCGAAGGTTGTACGTCGTCGGAAGTTTCTGAATCAGTTTTTCTTGGCTGGTGTATGGTACGGCTTGCGAGGGTTCACCCTTTAGCAGTCGCGACCAGTTGGAAGCTGATTTTGGTTCATCCGGCAGATGGACAATTTTCTGGATTTTCCGTGGAAATCGGGGGGATAACCGACGGGTGATTTGTTCTGTAGATGGGAAAACTTTTTAATCGCCGTCAGCGGGAGAGAAACCGGAGAGAAAGGAATACAGAGAAGATTTCCAACGCCTTGTTCGACGATGCTCTGAAAGCCATAGAGAACGAGGGTTTTACCGACGAAGCCGGCCCCATTTTTCACGAGAAACAATTCCCCGAGTTTCAGAAAGTCACCGACGATCGCGAGTTGCATTTTCACCGTGAATTGTGTTCCTTGTCCAAGGCGTATAAAATTAAATTGTTGTTGCAAGAAGCCGAGTTTCGTGCGAGATACGAGGCTCTAGAACGTCAACACCAGCTCGAAATCATTCGGCTTTCGAAGCGAACAAACGAGTTACCGAAGATCGCCGCGAAGGAGACACAGACGGAAGTTGAAGATTGCCCTCAATTCGTCGAGAAAACGGCGGGATTAGAATCACCTGGGGATGTGAATCCGAAGAATGATGAATCTGCGTGTGGAAATAGTCCTTTAATCGTCCGGCAACCATTGGAAGAATTATTTTCGCCTACCCCAAAAAAATCCTCCGCGTTAAATGATAACTTGCCTCAGTTTGAAGTGGAGGATTGAATAGATCTCACTACTTCCCCATTACCCCCCACTTCCCAATTTTTACCTCGCTTGAAAGAACCAGTGATAAGGATCCATCCGGGACCCCCACCCAAGAAAATTAGAGCGCGACGGGCTCTTTTCGAAACCCGTGTTCACTCGCCAAAGAAATTAACGATCAAGATTCATCAACTTTTACGAAAGGAAGACAATAAGGAAAATGCTTCCGGTCATTTGAATAAATGTAGGATCGCTTCGCAGGTAGTTCTCACCCCCACTAAAATTTTTGATTTAAAACTATTTAGAAGAGTGTAATGCGAGTGTTCACAAAAATCCTTATATTTTTCATCGTTTTCGTTCAATTCACAATTATTTGGATTTTCTAGTCATTGATAATTATCAGCTGGTTATGTTTTGTTAATGGACTATATCGAAATTCAAGAAATGTAGTTAAATATTTGATCTAAGAAATTTAATCCTTTAAAACGGAATATAGGGAGTTAAATTAAATGTAAGAAAAAATAAAAAAATTATAATTTAATTTAACATGCAATGGTAAATGGCACCAGTTAGTTACAACTAAGAAACCCGAGGTGGACCGACCGTAGTGACTCTCCCCTATGTAAGTAGAAATAAATTTATTTGATATTTATTTGATAATTAGAAAATTAAAACTTAAAAATTAACTACAAATAAATAAAAATAAAATGTCAATATTTAAAATAATTCAATTTTAATTTATGAACAAATATAAATGGTGAATAACAAATATTTGAAAACAAATATAGAGTGATTTGGGGTAAATGTAAATAGTAGATGATTCAGCTAAATTTACAAATTTAAAATCAAGTACCACGTTAATATTTTTACCTCAGCTCACCTACATAATGTTTTGAGCATTGACAATATTTTATTTTGACAATTAGTAATGCCATAGTGTAAGTTATCTTTTAACGCAAAAAAGATTGAAAATAAAATTTTACTGTTTCAGTATTCTGTCTTCCATTTACATAAAAATAAATTAAAAAATCAAACTAAAATTTTTTATTTTTCCTTATTAATGCCTAAACAAAAATTGACTTTGATTTTTTATTTTCGTCAAATTACTTAATAAATAATTAAGTGTTTACATTTACCCCGAGAATTCGAAAATTCGGGGTAAATGTAAACAGAACTTCAACTAAATTAAATTTTATTTCATGTCATCATGTGGAAAACATAGCCTAACATTTTAGCTTTCAATTAAAAAAACTACGCCCTAATATCACTTTTACTTTTTTTCTAGAACAATGTTTTTGGAAAAATGCAAGGTGAGCAATTTCGCCTCGGGCTGGGGCGTAATGAATCAGAAATGAAATTATAATTTAGATCATTAAATATTATTACGGTATTGACAATTTTGGTTTCTATTGTTTATTCATAACAAAGAATATTGAAAATGGAACATATTTAATTCAAACTTTAAACATTTTCATGCAATTTTCAAATTTTAAAAAGTTGTAGCGAAATGCAAAATCCATTCATTTACCTATTCTCCAGTTATTTTTTAATAAAGAGTTATTATTGGTACTTATTAATATATAAATTACAAGAAATTAAACTTGACAGTATTATTTTCTTAATATTTAAACATAATTGTGCACCCGGCGGTGTTTGTTGAAAATTTTGTTATTTTTTATCAATACCGTAAATATTAAACGAAAATTGTCAATTGGTCTTTAAGAACAAATGTTTAAAGCTCGAAACCTAATATACAAAAATTGTTTACAAGTAATTTTGAAACAGATATAACAAAAAACGAAGATTTCAAAAATTTACTTTCGAGCGTCAAAATCACTTTTTCTACCATATTTTTAACAATAATAAATAAATAACAATGAAACTTGGTACAAACTTACAGTATGCCAAGTACCTTATTTTAGTTAAAAACCGAAATTACTCTGATTTACCACTTTTGAATAAATTGAAGTGATCTATTATGCCCCTGATCTATTACGCTTCGGTCTCCCCTATACATTATCAATAGATGCTATTAAATAAATTTATATAGGTGAAAAGAAACAAGTAAAATGTCTTCTGAGCAAGCAAGGACAATGACGCTAGTGTAAATGAATCTAAAGTACAATATATTTAAAAAAAGGCAAAGTTTTTTATGGTGTCGAACCAAAGTTAACTATTTGTTAAGTAGGGGAGACCGGGGCTAAACCGGACGTATTTAGTCTTTGACCAGAAAACTCATACAAAAACATATTTTTTGCTAAAGAGTATCGTTTTAAAGCTTGTACTTTTACCTACAAATCGCACTTGTTCGATATTAATAAAACTACAGTAGCTTTGGAGATATATTGCTTTGAAGGTGACTACCTCGAAAACGAAAATACGAAAATTGGTGGGGATAAACCGGACACCCCATGGGGCTAAATCGGACACGGCTAATTAATTAATGAATAAGACACAAATTTTCGTTTTTTTTGTAGAAAAGTCAAATCAATTCTTCTTTTATTTATTTGCAGATACTTCTTTACAAAGAATATAATATAAACTGTAAAATCGGTAATTAATATAATATAAAATGAATTACAGTTTTCAGACTTGTCTGTTTGTAGCAACTCGCTTGCGAATTCGAGTTTTAATATAAATTATTCATTGATAAAATGGTTCTATGCTAAGAATATAATATAAAATAGTTAATTAGTATAAAATAAATTCAAGTATTCAAAGATTTAGTTGTTTTTTACCACGATGTCCGATTCAGCTTCACACCGTCATCTCATAATTAACCTGCAATATAATTTTTCTTCTTAACGTTTTCCATTAAACTTTTTTTCTACTAAACTCAGTACACCTTGAGCTAAAAGAAAAATTGCAGTATGATATTTACACTTTAACTTTAACGATAAAAACCCAAAAAAATGGGAAAAAATTTTTTTACTTTTACCTCAAAGAATGACATTTTCATATATTAACGGCAACTATTATTACAAGAAAAATGACACGTCTCTAAAACCTCATGCAGCATATGCATCACGAAATTGCGCGTTCGTATGTTATTTACATGATTTGAAATTTTTCACGGTTTCGGAAATATTTGACTTGTCCGGTTTAGCCCCGTGTCCGGTTTAGCCCCGGTCTCCCCTAATATTGTTTAAAACAATTTACATAAATTAGTTTATAATTTGCTATTTAACTGGAGATTATGTTATAGTAATTTAAACTTATTTAAGACATGAGTAGTGTAGCGGAATAAAAAAACGAAATTTTATTTTGAAAGCAAAGTATATGTATACAATAAATTTGTAAACTTTGAATTAAAAAAATTATAAATAAGTAAATAAATTCCAGACTATAGACATTTTTGGAAAATTAATTGAAAAAAATCCCATTGTGAGGCATGTACGTGATTTTTGAAAAATGTTCTTAACTCAATAAACTCATCAGGCTCACTCCAGTTCTTTTTGGAAAATCTTTTGTACATTATATGGTATAAATAAACTTAAAAAAAATCAGGTCCAAAGTTTAAAAAAGTTCATTTGTTTATTAAAAAAAATTTTTACTATAAAAAATTTAAAAAAAAATTTTTTTAATAAGGTAAATGTCCCTATTTATGCACTTGTACCGATTTGTGCACTTTGCGCATAACTGTGCAAATTTAAATAGAAATCAATTAAATATACTGTTGTAAGTAGTTGATTTTTATCCTGAAACATATTTTATTATTACAAAACGGTATTTTATGAAAAAAATGTTTTAATAATTATATTTTGTATTTTGACATTTGCAAGCAATCAAGTCATTTGACAGGTTTACGTTTTACAGTTTATCAGAACAAAAAATCGGACAAGTGCGAGTTGCACTCGCACTAAGATCGAGGGTTCCATACACAAATATTCAAACAAAATTTTTTTAAAATTATTTTAACAATTCTTTAAAAATTAAAAACAAATTAAACAAAATGGTAATATACTATAATAAGATAAGAATAAATATTTTTATTATTTTATTTTATTAATAAATTTTTATATTTTTCTGTAATTATACTTATGTTCACCAATCGTGCTCGCTATAATTTTCCTGAAATCTGCACGTAAAACTCGAGATCCTTACTTAATTTCAGCTCACCCGGTTCAGATTTGTAGAAGTTAAGGGGGGGGACAGGGTCATTTTTTGCAATTTTTTCGAAAAAATTTAATTTCTTTCCCTTCTATTTCGCAAATATGTAGGCCAATCGTGTTCGCTATATTTTTCCTGTAATCTGCACTTAAAACTGAAGATCCCTACCGAATTTCAGCTCACCAGGTTGAGATTTGTAGAAGTTAAGGGGGGGGGACAGGGTCATTTTTAGGGTTTAGTGGCCCTTCCCTTATAGCGAGACTCCAGTGTCCGTCCGTAGTTTTTGGCAGCGTTGCCAAATCAACGGTTGCCATGGCAACCGTTATCATAGCAACCGTTGCCATAGCAACCGTTACTATGGCAACGTTGCCATATCAACCGTTGCCATGGCAAGCGATGTCATAGCAACCGTTGCTATGTTAATGTTTGTCATAATAGCCGTTGCCTTGGAAGCCATTGCTATGTTGATGTTTACCATAATAACCGTTGCCATGGTAACCCTTACTATCGTAATGGTTGTTTTTTATTCATTCATTATCATTAACATCATTTTTGTCATTTTAGGCCACGAAACCCTATGATGTAGGCGCATTGCGCCTGCTTCTCTGCCTGATTTTTAGTAATTTTTTTGACAAAATTTAATTTCTTTCCCTTCTCTTTCGCAAATATGTAGGCCAATTGGGTTCGCTATATTTTTCCTGTAATCTGCACTTAAAACTGAAGATCCCTACCGAATTTCAGCTCACAAGGTTGAGATTCGTAGAAGTTAAGGGGGGGACAGCCCATTTTGCGTGGCTGGGACGGTCACACGAGTGATTTCATAAGGGTTCCGTCAGTACACCTACGGTGTACGTAACCCTAAAAACTAAAGTTTTATAAATTAAAGTGAGTATTTATGAGTTTGGATATTAATGTACTTTTTTAAACAGCTAATCCATATAAAAATGAGTGTATGGTAGCGTGTAAAAAAAGATTTTTATTAAAAGAAACGTAAAGGTTATTTGTTTCACTTTTAAGTGTAGTGGAAATTTAAGTAGTCCACAAATAGGGACATTTACCTTAAGAATTAAAAAAATTTTTTTTAACTGTTTTAAAAGGTTGAAAGAAAACTAAGACTTTTATTTTTTGACAACTTTTTTCTAAACTTAATATTTTCAGACTTATAGGCTGCTAAAAATTGGTCTATGTTTACAAATAAAAAATTTGTCCTCCAAAAAGAAATTAAAAGAATACGTAAGTATTAAAAATGATTTACAAGAAAAAAATGCTTGAAAAAATGTTCTTTTTTTGAGGTTACAACTGTGATTGCCCCCTTAATGATTTTTATTTATAATTCCATTTTATTAATAATTGGAGTCTCATTATTTAAAATTAAATAATTTAAAATGGTTAAAGCCATGGACCGTGACGGAATCAAAACAAAATTGAAAAATACTTTTGTTTTGATTCGGATATGTGTATCAGAATCAAAATTAGTCTCTATTCAGTTTTGATTCAGATAACCAAATAAAAAATAAATGTTGTTTATGTTCTGATTCCAGTATCAAAATAAAAATTCCACTCTATTTAGTTTTGATTCCAATATCATAATCAAAAGTTCACTCTATTTCGTTTTGATTCCAATATCAAAATTCTTCTTTGTTTTAATTTTGATAAAATACTACTGCTCGTGTATAAGTCTCATTAACTTTTGTTTCTATAAGAAAACCGATTTGCATTATTACAGTATCAGAATCAAAATAGGAAGTGAATTTCGTTTCGTTACAGTATTAGAATTAAAATAAGAAGTAAATTTTGTTTCGTTACCAAATCAAAATCAAAATGTAACATAAATTTTGTTTCGTTACACTATCAGAATCAAAATAGAAAGTGAATTTCGTTTTGCTACAGTACCAGAATCAAAATAAGAAGTAAATTTTGTTTCGTTACCGAATCAAAATCAAAATACATTAATAATTTCGTTCTGTTTTGGAATATCGTAACGAAATCAAAATTCGATTTCCGTGACGGACCCTGGTTAAGCCACAAAACTGTGTTAACTTTATTTTTTACAGTTAGGAGTACATTTAATTGAATGATTTAATCTAATTACTTATTGATGAGACAATAATAAATATTTTTTCAAACATTGTTCTTAATTCTTTTTAATGATTCAAAAAAATATTTAGTTTCATTTTTGCAGATTATACACTGAGAGAAATGGATACTAAGATTTTGATATTAAAAACATGATGTTACACGATAGTATCATTATGCTACTGGCTACCATCACAGATGTTAAAAAATATAGTTATGCTATCCCGTACTATCAAGATGTTACTCCGCATAACATTTATGATAACGGTTACTATCTATAGATAGCTGTGTGTATGTGTATCATTAAAGATAGTCACTCTAACCATAATTATGTTACTCACTACTATAAATTTCTCTCCGTGTAATATATATTGCCAGTATAATAATATTGAGCATAGTAAATTTATAAGACTTTCGTCTTTTTTCTTAAAAATTATTATTGTTGTTAAAATGTTAATTTATATATATTTAAATGTTACTTTAAATAAATATTTAATAGGGCATTCTACGTGAAACGGACAACCAGAAATATTTCATTACTTTCTTTTTATTGATACGAGACAATTATTCTATTCTTTCTAAAACGACATTCTAATTTTCGTTATTCTCCTGAGGAAGAACTGTATAATATACAGGAGTTTGCTGCGAGTTGGACACATTTTTGATTATCGGTTATAACTTTTCACTATATTGAAATATCGACATGTTTAATGTCTTCCCAGTAGACACAAAAATTACCTTATGTTTTAAGAACGTTCCTAAACGGATTTTAGAATGTTTTATGTCCCTTACCAGACATAAAAACGTTTTAAAAACGTTCTAAAATCGTTCCCGATATTCTGTGCCGACAGTTGTTTAAAAGCTAGAGAGCTTACCTTTTCTTCACGGTGGCAATTATCTATCTCAATATTGAATTTAACGGAATGATGAGGCGCGGCTACGTGGTCGCGTTGCGCGAGTTGTACGCCGGTGCGTGTTATCGCGTCCTTAATTGGTTCGCCGTTAGCTAAGCTTTCGAGTTTGTCGAAAAGTTCTCCTGACATAAAGGTGCGATCGCTACCTGTGTCAAGAAGCGCTATTATTTTCTCATTACCGATTTAAATTGTGGTAGAAATTGTGCGTCTTTATTTAGACCGTGAGGGTAATTTGTGCCCTTTGTTTACTCTACGCTCAGTTTCATTGGGTTATTACATATAAATTGTTTGGCTGATTAATATTTTTAATACAAAAGTTTCTTAAAAAAGTGAGAAGTGTATTTAACAATAGTGTTTTTAATTATGGTCCGTCTTGATGAAGTGTTAATTAAAATAATAAAATAACCATTTTTTATCTTATAATAAAAAAAGGTATGTTATATTATAAATTGCTATCGCTCTTATTATAATATATAATTTATTATATATTTATTATTGCTGCAATTATATTTATTTCTGCTCTAGCATTGTATTTGAGGTTAACCATAACCTCCAAATAAGGAATTTTTCCCAATAAATTAACTTTTCAAATTTAACGCTCTACGATATTTCAAAGATTTTAAAAGGGATTTATACATTTTTACTTATTGATTACGTCAATGAATTTAATTTGTTTAATATTATATATTTTCAATAATATACTTACCTCATTTTCTGGAAATTTATAAAGATGACGATAATTCGCTTTACAACTTTTATCGCCACTTGTACAATTATTTATGCAACACTGTCTCTTTTTGGGCATTTCATTTAGTATTTTCAAAATCAACTGGCACAGAACTTGCACATAACCAAGAAAATTGTAAACAAAACAAACACACATTATCTAAAGACACACAGATAGATATGCATGTGATAGTTATGCATGTGTTGGGATGTGGAGAAGACTAGTGCGCCTCGCGGTAGTACGCCCAGTCGTCCGTTAAAATCGGGACCATCGAAAATACTCGAGTTGGCTCTCCTGTCCCTAGTCTTCTTGGAAAAAAGACAAGAACGAAGCAATAGCGGTCGTGGAAATGGCCATCGAAGTGGTAACAACCGTAGCCGTGGAAATAATAATAATAATTAGTATGGTAACGGTCGTGGTTACAACCGAAATTATTATCCACAATTCCCACCATATCATCCACTTAACAGTCATCAAGATGCACAAGGTCAGCGACTTCCGCTCACACCGCAAGCGCCTCCTCCGCATCTTTTGCAACAATGGTACGATAATTACAATAGAAATTTTCCACCCATTCTCGGTCAAAACGTGCACGACGATAACCATTCTCAATCAAAAAACGAGAAGGAAGCCAGGAGAGGTTAGATCTCCCTGGCAAAACCCCACTTAGCGTAAACGAAAACTTACCGATAAATAATCAAATAAATAATTCAAACGAAATTGCGACTCCTTCAAATTCAGAAAGCATTCCTATCGCTAATGAATCAACGTACAATCCTCAAATAGCATCAACGCTAAACCAAGCGCATGCAGGTAGGATTGATACTAGTGATTCTGAGAGCAATTACGACGATTGCTTCTATTCTGAATCTGAGACCTATTACTCCGATTCTGAAGAGGATCCATCCCCCATAATAGGCGCGAGCATATCCTCACTCAGATCATTGCCGCTAGTCAATCAGCCAAACAATTTATATGTAATAACCCAATGAAACTGAGCGTAGAGTAAACAAAGGGCACGCATCGCCCTCACGGTCTAAATAAAGACGAACAATTTCTACCACAATTTAAATCGGTAATAAGAAAACAATAGCGCTTCTTGAGACAGGTAGCGATCGCACCTTTATGTCAGGAGAACTTTTCGACAAATTCGAAAGCTTAGCTAACGGCGAACCAATTAAGGACGCGATAACACGCACCGGCGTACAACTCGCGCAACGCGACCACGTAGCCGCGCCTCATCATTCCGTTAAATTCAATATTGAGATAGATAATTGCCACCGTGAAATATGGTTTGCAGTTCTCGATGGACTAACCACACCAGTCATTTTAGAAATGGACTTTATAACTAATTGTCAAGTCATTATTGACGCATACCAACGTTATTGGTCCATGAAAGGGTCAACGATTCGTCACCCTTTAGGCTCCAATTTTAATACGTGCAGCTTTATAAATTCGGCTCAGTTAATTGAACTATCTCCGGAACAAAGAAAAAGTCTAAACAACTTTCTAGATGAGAAATTATCGAAATTTGCCTCAGGAACCGGTCTAACCGATCTCACAACCCATGTAATCGAACTCACTGATCCCACGCCATTCAAATTAAAGTCTTATCGCCGCAGCTTAGAAGCAAACAAAATTATTAACAACCAGGTTGATGTCTACTCAGACAAAAAGTACATGGTCCTCACTCAGATCATTGCCGCTAGTCAATCAGCCAAACAATTTATATGTAATAACCCAATGAAACTGAGCGTAGAGTAAACAAAGGGCACGCATCGCCCTCACGGTCATGATTTCAAGTGATTTTATAATCAAAATGTGTAGTTACTTTAAACTAGAAAAAATACATTTTAAAGCTATTGCAAAAACACCTTTACAATTTGGTGTGAAGGCGATTTTGACTTTTTTCGGTAAATTTTTTCTTCTTCTGACAGTCGTATAAATGCAGCCTTATGTTTTTGTCATAGGAGAGAAAAGACAAAAATAGTTTTTACATAATTCGTGTGACCGCACCCTTAGTGTCTAGAACATAAACCTCTTTTCACATACTATCTAGTTTTCGAAATTCATCACTTTCGAAATTTAAAACGAGTGAGCACCACTGAGTGATCCGGATCATGATCCGTGGACATACCGAAAACACCCGCTGTAAGTTTGCTGGCGCCCACTCAACCTCCCAGATGCCAACTGTTATGAGTGCCGAAAAAGGATGATGGAAGACAGCATCATGAAGCGTTACAGACGCGCTTTTGAAATGGAGTTCAAATCCATTACTCCTCCAGCAACGAAGTCCAAGGAGCAAAGCCAAGCTGAGGCCCCTCCTCAACAAAAACAAGAGCCATCAGCCCAAGACGCCTGTCCTCCCGAAACTTCCTCCACTGCCTCAAACGCGCTTCAAGAACCCTCTCTTTATTGCCCCGATATTGCCAACGTCGCTTATTGGGAAAGCGTAGCCTTAGCCTATAAGCTAGTCGTCGAGAAGTATGGCTCTGAAAAAGAAGATTCGGATTAGTGTAGTGTTTGATACTCTCAAAGACTATTAAAATTACAGACTCTAATATTTACTTTTATGTGTGTTAAACTGTGCCTTTGCGCACAAATGTTCATTATTATTAATCTCTAGTTTTACTAGCGTAATAGCTCTCACGTTTACAAAGATGTAATTTTTGATACTCATTATTATTTAGCGTCATTATGCTTATTACTATTTTTGATAACATTTACTACTATTAACATTTTGAAGTTTATCAATTTATACGGCCAAATTGTGCCGAAGATATTGAAAAAGTATTAACTGAAACTAAGAGAGACTGTTACGTTATTACGGATAAGTGCAAAAAATTATCGAAACATATTGTGATTCTTTATCTCATCGATAAAACTTCGATTTAAGAATGTGCTTATTATTAAACTAAGACAAACAGTGAGATATTAGATAAGATTTTTCTTGAGACTCTTTTCCTTCTTTTCTTTTAATTTCCTAACTTCAATTGTCTAAAATCAGTTTATTCCAGTTCTCAAATAATAATTTTTTTGTTTACAAGCCAAGAATACATGGACTGGAGAAATTTGGAGAACTCAAATTAATTCTGGGTAGTTGCAGCGATTTAGAAGGGGGGAATTGTAACGATCATAATCGTTTTCTCTCTTTTGGGGTAATCATTGCCACTTCCGGTATGCCTAAATTTAATAATTATTATTAATTTCATTAATAACACCTCGCGCGCAATTTCAAATTGCGCGTAGTACCAATCTTAGCCACCAGGCGCCGCGCGCGTCGCTGAAAGAGCAGACGACAAAATCACATGACTGTGCAACCGGCGCTACAGAAACGGCAGATTAGTGCGAACCTCGTTTTTGCAAAGAGCCGCTGCGCTCCCTTTTTATGTAAGATTTCGTTGTTAAATAAACTAAATTTTTAGTGTAATTTTCACTTGTGCCTTCTTTGAATTATTGTGTATCGAATTATCTGTTATCCAGCGCCAAGCAGTGATCGCGATTAAGAGAAATACCGGTAAGTTCGTCTTTTCTCTCCTCTTCTCTTGACTTCCTATCGAAGGAAAAGCATCTCCCCGGCATTTCCACCTTTCAAGGATTTCTTGTCCAGTGTTTTGTGCCCTCCAGATTAAGTCGAACCCTCATAATATTAAAATCATTAATTCTTAATTTTGGTGGCCACATAACAAACATTTTAATTTTTTTATTTAAAAAAATATTTATTTGATTAAAATTCAATCCTAAATGATTATTTTCATTATTACAACCATTATTTAAATGATTCTTTATGTTTTTTATCATTGTAGATTATGTGAATGCAATATTATAGATAAAAAACCAAACGGTCCGGTTTGCCCCATGGGGTGGGGCAAACCGGACCGTTTGCAAAATCTTTTAAAGTTAACACAGCAACTAAACAATAAAAAATGAATTATAGGTGTATCTGGGAAAAAAGTTGCACAATTAAATGATCTTTCAAACAAGCCCACGAAAAATGAAATCGGTTGATTCGTTTAGTCACAAGAGTCAAAAAACCGTTAGGGGGTCCGGTTTGCCCCACTCTCCCCTATATAATAATATATATTAGTAATATATTTATTAATTTCTACTAAACATAACGTTTCATATCAAACTTATTAAAGTTTAGCAATTTTTAATGAGTGTCTCACAACTGGAGACATTTTTTTTAAAGCGATGTGCTCCGAAAATGTATCGTAAAATTTCTTGAGTTCATCGAAACACTATACTTTCTTTTAATAAAAGTTGCGTATTTCTGTTACCTTTCGAGCGGTGTATTTTATTTACAATTTCGTCTACCCGTTTACAATTTACGGGACAAAAATAAAACCCGTCTCACAACTGGAGACTCTCCCCTATATTATTTAATTAAGAATATGTTTTTTTCAGTGTGATAATTCAAAAATTAAACACAAATAGGAAAAAATTTGAGATGGAGAGAAAGAAGTATTGTTTGATTAATATCAATGTATTTTTTGCAAAAATTGAAATGTCTATTTTTACTATTTTTGAAAATAAGTTCCATAATATGAGATTGTTTGACTGAAATAATATCTTACTACTGCAAATTTATAAGATTGATTTCTGTCTGACAAAAGATATTTATACTAGCGCAGACTAGGGCTAAATTTTACACAGTCAAAGCAGTTAAAATTCATTATTTTTTGAATGGAAATAGTTAGGGCATTGTAATTTTGAATAAAATCACTTTAAATAAATGTCGGAAGTTATGTGACATTTTGTCCACTTTTGTGGTGTCCATAACATGACATGTGAAATAAACGGAAATTATTTATTTTTGAAATTTTAATTTATTAACTTTATATTGTTTGACGGTGACGTCTAGGTTTAAAAATCGTTACTTCTTCTAGAATTTGAAACTTGGTGGATATTGTAGGTTTCCGCTTCACGTTTAGTAAAGGGTCTTACTAATGAGTTGACAATTGTTTCGTGAAAAATTCTGGGAAACAGTTAAATAACTTTAAAGATGTTCTAAAGCTATTGTTAAATAAACATAAATGTTTTATTTACTAAATTTATTGTTTTACGGACATTGTTAAAGTTTTTGTTCCAAATTGCATACAAAAATGTTTGAAAAAGTTATCATAAACAACTTTGAAAATTTTAATCACATTTCTCTAAAATTTTGTTAATTTTTATTCAATGTTTTTTTCTTCTTCTAACCTATTCCAATCGAAAGCTTACTTTTTTTCCTATGCGGCATGTAAAAACCAGAGTGGGACCTTGAATGGCTTTTTTATTATTGGGAAGCTGTAAGATTTTATTGTGTGAAAAATAAAAGAGTTTTTGACGCTCTTACTTGTCTGGCAGAAGCTCCAAATTTAGTCATCATCTTAACACGGCCCCAAGACTTGGGACCAAGAGTCAGAAGTTGAACTTTCTCTGCATGGTTTTTGGAATTTTTGAATTTCTCTTTAATTTGGTCCAAAACCTCGATACTAGCGAGGTGATAAGCATTGTTACACTGAGAGGGCAAATTAGTTTTTTGAATCAGTGGATTAATCAATGGCATATAATCAGTATCATTTTTGAGTCTATTTGACTCCCGTTTTGTACAAAAAAGTTTCTAATTGGTACTAGAAGGTATCGAACCCAAAACTAACCCCCCTCCAACGGGTCTTAAAAAATCTTTTTTATAGAGATTCCTGGAGAAAGCTGAATTTATAAAGCTGCGCGTATTAAAATTGGAGCCTAAAGGGTGACGAATCGTTGACCCTTTCATGGACCAATAACGTTGGTATGCGTCAATAATGACTTGACAATTAGTTATAAAGTCCATTTCTAAAATGACTGGTGTGGTTAGTCCATCGAGAACTGCAAACCATATTTCACGGTGGCAATTATCTATCTCAATATTGAATTTAACGGAATGATGAGGCGCGGCTACGTGGTCGCGTTGCGCGAGTTGTACGCCGGTGCGTGTTATCGCGTCCTTAATTGGTTCGCCGTTAGCTAAGCTTTCGAGTTTGTCGAAAAGTTCTCCTGACATAAAGGTGCGATCGCTACCTGTCTCAAGAAGCGCTATTGTTTTCTTATTACCGATTTAAATTGTGGTAGAAATTGTTCGTCTTTATTTAGACCGTGAGGGCGATGCGTGCCCTTTGTTTACTCTACGCTCAGTTTCATTGGGTTATTACATATAAATTGTTTGGCTGATTGACTAGCGGCAATGATCTGAGTGAGGATATGCTCGCGCCTATTATGGGGGATGGATCCTCTTCAGAATCGGAGTAATAGGTCTCAGATTCAGAATAGAAGCAATCGTCGTAATTGCTCTCAGAATCACTAGTATCAATCCTACCTGCATGCGCTTGGTTTAGCGTTGATGCTATTTGAGGATTGTACGTTGATTCATTAGCGATAGGAATGCTTTCTGAATTTGAAGGAGTCGCAATTTCGTTTGAATTATTTATTTGATTATTTATCGGTAAGTTTTCGTTTACGCTTAGTGGGGTTTTGCCAGGGAGATCTAACCTCTCCTGGCTTCCTTCTCGTTTTTTGATTGAGAATGGTTATCGTCGTGCGCGTTTTGACCGAGAATGGGTGCAAAATTTCTATTGTAATTATCGTACCATTGTTGCAAAAGATGCGGAGGAGGCGCTTGCGGTGTGAGCGGAAGTCGCTGACCTTGTGCATCTTGATGACTGTTAAGTGGATGATATGGTGGGAATTGTGGATAATAATTTCGGTTGTAACCAAGACCGTTACCATAATAATTATTATTATTATTTCCACGGCTACGGTTGTTACCACTTCGATGTCCATTTCCACGACCGCTATTGCTTCGTTCTTGTCTTTTTTCCAAGAAGACTAGAGACAGGAGAGCCAACTCGAGTATTTTAGATGGTCCCGATTTTAACGGACGACTGGGCGTACTACCCCGAGGCGCACTAGTCTTTTGCACATCCCAACACATGCATAACTGTGTGTATTTTATATATATATATATATATATATATGTATTCCATCTGACAGCTGTAACAGCTGCAAGTTTGTTATTATCTCCTTTATATTGAATAATAAGTGTAAATATTAAGTGAACTTAATATTTTTAATACAAAAGTTTCTAAAAAAAGTGAGAAGTGTATTTAACAATAGTGTTTTTAATTATGGTTCGTCTTGATGAAGTGTTAATTAAAATAATAAAAGTTGTAAGGGAATTTTCATAACCATTTTTTATCTTATAATAAAAAAAGGTATGTTATATTATAAATTGCTATCGCTCTTATTATAATATATAATTTATTATATATTTATTATTGCTGCAATTATATTTATTTCTGCTCTAGCATTGTATTTGAGGTTAACCATAACCTCCAAATAAGGAATTTTTCCCTATAAACTAACTTTTCAAATTTAACGCTCTACGATCTTTCAAAGATTTTAAAAGGGATTTATAAATTTTTCTTATTAATTACGTCAATGAATTTAATTTGTTTAATATTATATATTTTCAATAATATACTTACCTCATTTTCTGGAAATTTATAAAGATGACGATAATTCTCTTTACAATTTTTATCGCCACTTGTACAATTATTTATGCAACACTGTCTCTTTTTGGGCATTTCATTTAGTATTTTCTGGACAATGCATCAGGGACACGATGTTGTGCACCTCGTCTGTGGACTATGTCAAAGTCCCACTGCTGCATTTCCAGGGCCCATCTGGCTAAACGACCTGCCGGATCTATCAAATTCCTGAGCCATTTTAGGGCACTGTGGTCTGTGATCACATGAAACTTGTACCCTTCAATGCACGGCCTAAACTTTTTGATTGACCACAAAAATGACAGACACTCCTTTTGTCACGCTGTAGTTTTTCTCGGCTTTGGTCAAGACTTGGCTGATGTACACTATTAGGTGCTCGCCGTCTTCAAACTCTTGCGTCAATACGGCCCCAATGGCGTAGTTGCTGGCGTCACATTGCATGGTGAACTTCTTCGTGAAGTCCGCTCGGGCTAAGACTAGCGCAGAGGTCAGCTTCCGTTTAAGCTGTTCTAACGCTTCTTGTTGCTTGTCCTTCCACTCCCATGTTCGGCCTTTGTGCAGCAATTTCAACAATGGTATTTTGATTTTGCTGCCGTTTGGAATAAAACGGGAATACCACCGGACTATGCCCAAGAAACGTCTGAGTTGTCTCACGTTCTTCGGCTCTGGATAATTTCTCACCGGCTCTGTTTTATTCAGATCTGGTCTCAGACCCTCACCGTCCAACAAGTATCCGATGTAAGTGACCTCAGAACATCCAAACTCGCACTTCTTTGGGTTAACAATTAACTTTGCCTCGTTCAGTTTTCGCAGGACGGTTTCGAGCCACTTTACATGTTTCTCGAACGTATCCGTGACTACGATGATGTCGTCCAGGTATCCGAAAACATACGGCTCTACCTTTGGTCCCAGTAATGAGTCGATCATTCGCTGGAACGTCATCGGCGCGTTCATAAGTCCAAACGGCATTCGGCGAAACTGACACAATCCTGACCCAGGTATGGCAAAAGCAGTGTATTTCTTGCTCTCTTCGGCCATTGGAATTTGGCGATATGCTAGCTTGAGGTCAACTTTCGACAGGTATCTGGCTTTTCGGAGCTTGTCCAAAATATAGTCGATAGATGGCAATGGGTAACAATCTTTTATTGTTACTTTGTTGACGTCTCGATAGTCATTGCACTGTCTAAAGTCATTTTCACCTCTTCTCGTAATTACTGGCGCACTTCTCCAACGGCTGGCAGATGGCTCGATGATCCCTAGTTTGTATAACTTGGCCGCATTACCTTGTGCCCAAGTCAACATGGCTGGCGACATCCGTCTAATGGCATGTTGTACTGGCGTTTCATCGGTAATTCGTATGTGATGTTCCGTCAGGTCTGTCATTCCGTGTTCCTCCGACTCTGGTAGTACCCACTTGTCCACAAGTGCTTGAATGATGCCCTTTTGTCGCTCATCGAGTGCAGAAATACCGGCGCACTCGGCAAATATTACCTGTTCATCCTCTTCTCTCTCTTTTGGCCCAAACTCATGCCATTCTCCTTGACAAACTCTCCACAGTCCTTCTTTCAGCTTTACTTCCATGTTCCAGGCCTTACAGAAGTCGATGCCCAAGATGATGTCTTGTGTCAACGTCTTCATCACTTTGACTCCGAAACGTTGGGCATATCCGTCGACTACTATATTAAGGTCCAGGAATCCGGCTGCTTCGATGATACCTCCGGTTGCGCTTCTCACAACTGTACCACACGGTTGAATTCGGCTTTTGAAAGGCTCTGCGACTCTGGTGGTGATTACTGATATCATCGCACCAGGGTCAGAAAGTGCCTCGTAATGTCGGTCACCAATAGACATGTCGAAGAAGTATCTGTTCTCCGTCCTCGATCCGTCGATGTCTTCTTCATTACTTAAGTTCGGGTCAGCTGTGACTCTCACAGCTTCCCCCCCCTGAACTATAGGTACCGGGATCACATCCGTACCTTTTGACCCACACTCTTCGGCCTTTTTTTCTACCTCTTGCTGGTGGAGTGAGTTCTCCTCACTCGACCGTCCTCTACTCTTTCCTGGCATGAATTTCAACGTTTTCTCTTCGGTCAAATCATCTCTACCTGTGACTGGCTCAAAACTTTCCCTGACTCTGCTCTCTCTCTAATTATAATTCGCTTTCCGTCTTTACCCAACTACTACTAGGTGCGTATCTATCTACGCGCCCGCTCTCCTTTTCTACTTTGCTTGGCTCAACGATCTCGACTGTCCTCTCTACGTCACACGGCTCACGAAACTCGGCACTCTTCTCCACGTCACACGGCTCGCAATTCTCCTCAGTACACTCCTCAACAACATTTCTTACTGCCTGGTTAGGTTGGAGGGGGGTACAGAGTTGTGCTGCGCCCCCATACACCGTTTCCCAAGGCGGTTCTAACTGCATCACAATTTGGACAAGTCAGGAAGTTGCATCCTGGCCTTTTACGTACCAGGCATGCCTCTGCTTGTGCTAGCTTCATGGGGCATTGATTTGAATAATGCCCCTGTTGTCGACACGTGAAGCAGATCCTCTGAGGACAATCTCTGGCCCGATGTCCTGGTGTCTGGCAATGAAAGCATGCCCCCACGAACTCCTCGGGCGTCGTTGGAGCTGCTGTACCATGTTGCACCGGCTTAGGTCCGTTTGACTTGGGGTAATTTGGTTTCATCCCCGTTGAAAACGTACCCGGATATCCCATTGAATAAGCAAAGTGCATGGGCATTTGCATGGCTTGGGCTGGTGGAGCACTGGCAAATTGGCCCTGTACCATTGCTGGTTTCTGGCTTGGCGTTGCTAGACTCATCGCTTCGACGCTCTTTTTTTCTGTCGACTCGACTCGGACTCTTTTTCTATTGCTGAGACCTTCTCACTTTTCACATGTTTCTGGCCACTCTTCTTCTCTTTCACGGCTGCTAACGGAAAACGCATTCTTTTCTTTAGTGGGGGTGGGGCATATCGCAAGTCTAAATCCTTGGCCCTTTCGTAATCCCTCAGAATCTTCTCCATCTGACTCAACGATTCGAAAGGGAGTCTTTCCAATTGACGACGATAGGCTGGTATCAGGCCTTTATAGGCAATTTTGACTTGTTGTTTCTGGCATAGTGGTCGTTTCATGTGACCCAAGATAAGCCGATAACTGGTCAAATATGGGGAAATTTTCTCCCCTTTACCTTGCGTCCTGGCTCGAAGTTCGTCTATGACGTCATCGTCGTCAACTGTCACCAAGTACTCATTTTTGAATGCCCTCTGGAATGACCTCCACGACGTTATCTCACGGCGTAGTGATCTGAACCAACTGCTGGCTGTCTTTTGCAGAATAATTAGCAGTGCCTGTAAGATTTCTCGGTCGGAAAATTTCGAACAGGCCTTGCAGTCCTCTAACCGTTCCAAAAATTCCTCGGCATTGTATTCGTCCCCAGAGAATTTTAAGTCCCAGTCCTTGAGTGTTTTAATCACCTTGGACCTCCGGCCGGACTTAATTTCTTCGCTTTCCCCCCACTCTTCGCGTCTTGACTGTGGTCGCTCTCAGATTCTGACTCACTCGTCGAGTCATCTTAGATCGATCTTCGGCTCTCCTTCCGTTCTTTCCTTGACTTCGGCTCCTTAGTGGTAACTTCCCGACTTTTCACACTAATTACGTCGTCGCTCCTACTACCGCAAGTGCACCGACAACTCGTTTGTCTCTCTTCGCCCTCACTTTATTCGATTTTCCTACCCACTTTCTTTTTGCTACTCTTTTCTACTTCCTTCACGCTTTCTCTTCTCTTAAACTCACTAACCGGCTCTCCATTCGCTGGCACTCTATTCTGAGTGACATTAACTTTACACATGCTACTCCGACTTGATGGGTTTCGGGGAGCTGGGGTGGGTTTCACCCGCTCACCCGCGTTGGGTGGGTGAGGGTTTTCGGTAATTTTCCCAGGTCCGTGGGGCGAAATAATCCTCGACTCCTGGTGATGTGTAATCTGAAACCCATTTCCCACGGCTGTCCGGCTCTGGCTCTGTTGCCAGTCCCATTCCCCCCCCTCTATAAAGGCTCTCTAATCTTTCGGTACAACCTGCTAAACGCTCTATCTCGGGGGTCAGACTCAAACGCGCAATTGCGTCGCGCATGTTTTGCGCATTCGGCGCCATTGTTGCCGACGGTATGGTAGGGGGCTGTCATGATAGTGCTCGTTGTCACCATCATGTGAGCACTAGTGGTGGTGGGGGAAGTAGTGGTCATGCTGGCTGTCGACATGACTGGTGGTGGGGGCGTGAATCGCGGGTATCGAAACAGCGTTGGTCGGACTCCGTCTGCTGTACGTCGTTTCGTTTTGTTGTCATTTTCCCCCCTCCTCCGGCACTAATTTGGCAATATCTCGGTCGCTGGCCCTACTTTCCCCACTATCTGACTCCTCACCGTCCGCGGACGAAATTCTACGGCCCCTTTTTCGCATGATGTTTGGAAACGGGCTACTTTCTGGCTCGGGGTATGTCTCCAACAAGAAAATCTTGTCAGATTGCCCCAGATCGTACCTCTCCGCAAATGGCACGTCGACTTCCTCCGGTAGGGCCAATCTCATTTCGGCCCTCAATAATCTCTCTCGAAGCACTTGTGAGGTGCCACTGATACACAATTGGTGTCTCAGTAGGCTCGTCACTACTTGTCCGATTTGCATGGCGTTAATTACCTCCCATGCTTGGCTGACATTGGGAATTTTGATTAATTCGCGCATGCGTGTCTTGTAGTCTCTCATCTCGCAAATTGCCTTTGCCATTTTGAAAGAAATTTAAAGAAAATGTCTAAGTTGACAGTTTCACAACTTTCAAGGGGGTCGCACAATTAGTATACACGGCCCTGTACTATTTCAATTGCAAGGATGTACTCACTCGACGGGGCCCTCTTTTAAAAATTTTTCTTTTTCTGGTTGACTTGTGGATCGACTCTCCCACTATCTCTTCTTCTCGTTCTCTCTCTCTCGCTACCTATATCTGCTATTACTACTACTGAGCCACTTTTCGCAGCGCGCGAACTTTTTTTTCGCTGACGCAAATTTAAATGTCCCGGCGCGTCGTTTCTCTTGACCGACCGGCGCACTATTTACAGTCACGTGACTACTTTTAATTTTTGTTTCCGGTCTAACAAGTGCTCGACAAACAAAAAGAATTTTTATTTTTATTTCTGGCACAAATTCAATAGGTAATTTTTATTTGAGATTTTCACGGCTGCTTTCGGCAATTTATGAGAAAATTTTAAAATTTGTCAATTAAATTTTAATCACGGCAGGAATTTTCACAAGTCAAACAAAATTTAAATGGCAAAGGCATTCTAAATTTTCCTGTTACACACACGATGGCAAAGGCAACACAATTTTTAACACTCTGGCAGCTGGCCTTTTAAAATTTCGAATTTTCTGGCGAATTCTGGCTGTACCTGGCAATTTTACAAATTCGAAATTTCCGGCCAGTTCTGGCAATAAAATTATGAAATTTTCGAAATTAATAACAAAAAAAAATTTTAATTTTTGTCTGGTTCTGGCTCTCGAAAATTTCAGAATTCTGGCAACACTTTATGTAACACAATGCACAATAATAATATCAAAGTTGTGTCTCGGTCCGAGCTAGGCCCCACGTTGGGCGCCAAAATTTTGTGACGTATAATTTTGAACAAGAATAATTTTGCTCAAGATTTCTGCTTACGTCAGTCAAAATCTGACGCATGCAACACAGATAAATAAAGGAAATTTAAACAAATAAATTTCGCCGTCAGGCGCCAATTAATTTTTAGAGATTAAATTAATAAAACTTTCTCTACTCGGCCCAACAACAATACAACTCAACACCTCTGAGATTCTCTCTCTCAGAGGAGATTCTGCTCGAACAATTGTCAAGCAGAAATTGCCAACGATGAGACACGACTATTACTGTACTGGCAACACGACTCACCCACGATGACTCGGCTTCTCACGACCACGGTTTTCTCCTCCACAGGGCTCTCGTGTGATGGCAAGAGGCAATTATTCCCAAGAGAACACAGGAGGGGAAAAACAAACTGGAACAACCCTTTATTTATCACAGAACTTCTAAAGTTTTTTTATTTACAAACTCTGAGTTTTGCGCTCCACTCTTACACTCGAAAACTCCTTTTCGTCACAAAAACTCTTAAAAAACAGAAATTTTCACTGACGGCGACGGACTACGTACCGGCGCGGTAAGAACAATTTCCACAATGGCGGCGAATACAAGGCCCACCGGTTGCGTCTCGAATTTCCCACGTGTCCCGTCTTCTTCTTCTCTTTGCTCTCTAAAAGTGGTACTGGCCCCGCCATCTACCACTTTCTCTCGTCAAGCTAGCCGCGCGACCTACTTTCTTTCGACTATTGGGTCAGTTGGCGGTACTAGCTTTTCCTCACTACCCATGGTAACTGGGGCCTGTCAATTTGGGGCTTTCCCGACAGATGGCATGGCGATATAGAATTTTCAATCGACTTAGAGCAAAATGAGAGTTCACATCGTCACAAATTTGACAAAATTTTCACAGAAAGAAACAAATTTTAAGATAATTTTATAATTAAAAATTTTTTTAAATTAAATTATATAAACAATTGTATCAAAGTATTACATCGAGATACAAAAATGTATAAATTTCCTTTTTATATATTTTTATAACCCTTTGAAGTATCTTCTAAACTCATTTGCTCCTCATCTAGTTTTTTAACAAAACTTTCGTCCAAGACACTGATATAAATAATTTTCTCCACACCTAGAAAGATAAAATTACTATAGTATTAATTTTTAAATCAAAATTAAAAAATATATCTTCCAACGCATTGAATAAATATATGATCAAGATTATTAAAATTGAATAAATATATTTTTTATCATTTATCAATTTTTAATATACTTATGAAAATTTAGAAATTAAAAAACTTATAAAATTAATTTTATGAAATCATAATGATGAAATTTTGAACAATTTTCGAGGAAAAATAGAACTTTGTGAAAAAATTTGAATTTTAGAAAATGTCGTATAAAATTAAAAACATTCAAAATTTATGTTGCTCAGAGGTCAATTTATTTTTGAAATTAATTTTGTAACTTGAATGCATTTGTGACAATCCACAGTTAAAGGGACCTAACGTGACAAAAAATTGTTGGTTATTTTGAACAAATCTTTTATTTGATTAATTAGGTTAAAAACTAGTTTTATTAATTGCTTAAAAAAATAAATAAATAGAGACTGTTTATTATTTTGTTTAATTTGCTTTTAATCAAGAAAAAACTTTCTTAAATATAACCTATAATTTTTTTGTCACGTTAGGTTCCTTGATTTACGATGAAGCGTCACATCTATTTTATTATGAAAAATGAATTATTGAAAAAATTAATTTTTAATGACTTTTTAGTTCTTTTTTAATTTAATATATTTTTAAATTAAAATTTATCAATTACTTATAGCTTTCAAGATTCCTTCGACTTCCACATGGTGGCCTCTTTTAAACAATTCAACATTTGGAGGATAATGTTGAATCCGAACTTCAAGTTTAAATTGACCGTCCGTTATAGACCCTACACCATAGTGGACATCATCAGTTTTAGTGTCGAATTTTAACAGTGTTGCCAACGACATGGAAATTTCCCGTAATACGGGAAATTTTGACTATAATGGGAAATTTTACGGGAAATGGATAAATTACTTGAAATTCCGGGAAATTCTTTAATAGAACACAAATTTTAATGATTTTTAACTAAAATAAAATTTTAGAAACTTTTATTGGCAAAACCAATCAAATTTGTTTTATCGGCATGAAAAAATATGTCCGTCGACGGGTCTGTGAATGTGCCCTTAGCTTTTTTATGTGCGAGCGCCATTCACATTAAGTGCATTGCAGTCGGTGTATTCGTTGGTTTATGGTATTTTGTCCGAAGATGTAATATAAATAGCGCTTGAATGTGAATTAGAATTTCGAAATAAAAATTTAGTATTTAAATATATATATTTTAAAAATGGATCGATGGATTCTAAAAATTGACAAAAATAATTCTCAATTACCTTCTTCAACAGTAAGTATATATGAATCAAAAGAACAAAAAGTGAGGTTATGAACCTTTATAGAATAGTTTTGTTTACATTCTGATATATTATTACTTGTAAATAGACATAAATAATATTGTAATATTTATGTTTTCATTGATATATAGTTTTGTTTATTTAATCATTTACTTTTTTATAAAAAATAAATAACTTTAATAATAAGTATGTTTATTTTATTCTATAAAGGAAAAAGCAATAGAAAAATCTGATTCATCGACTAATAAAAATTCAGTTTCAATCATGTCGCAATCGTCAGCTCCTGAATTTGAAAGTCAAGAACATAATGAAAATGATGACGATTTATACGAAAGTGAGTATGGCGATGGAAGTTCAATTCAAAGTGAAGAAATGAGTGATGTAGCAGCACAGGACACGGATAGAACACTTACTCAAGAAAATAAGAGAAAGAGATCCGCTGAAAATTCGACACAACGAAAACATGATTCTAAAAAACCAAGAAAAGAATATAAAAAATTGTTCTGCAATTCATGGTTGACAGAGTTCAAATGGTTGGAAAAATCCAAAATGAAAAGCATGTCTGGCGATGACATCGCATATAGCAAAGTTTGTCAACAGAACATATCAGCACACAAAACAGCTGTCGTACGCCTCTCTAAGTCAGAAAAACATATAAAAAATTTAACAATAACTGTTACAAATAAAAAAATCGATGACAATAGCAAATCAATAAATTTGAAAAACTCTAAAAAGAGCAGAATTGAAATTGACAGGACTTCTAGCTGTGGGTCATTTACCATTTTCATTAATGGATGTTTTAACTCCCCTATGTGGTGATATTTTTCCCGATTCAGAGATTGCCAAACAACTATCTTTGCGAAGGACAAAGTCGACAGCGATGATGACTAAGTCTTTGGGACAGAATTTTCGAGAAAACTTGTTCGATACACTTCGAAAAGCGGGAAACTTTTTTTCCATAATTATGGATGAGCAAACGGATCTCGGCACAGCTAAGCAATGTGCTTTCACAGTTATTTATTATGATTATTTGAATTACAAAGTGCAAACGAGATTTTTGGACATGGTAGAATTACCAAGTGGCACCGCGGAAAATTTGTGCAATTGTCTATTGAACGTTGTGAAGAGTAAGAAAATACCACTCGAAAACCTAGTTGGCTATTCTTCAGATACTACCAATGTTATGTTCGGAGTTAACCATTCAGTGACCACATTGCTACAAGAGCAATCGCCAGATATCCTTTTTGTTAAATGTACTTGTCACAGTTCACATTTGGCTGTCAGCAAGGCTTGTCTTCAATTGCCCCGATCTATCGAAGATTTAGTGCGAAATATAGGATCTCATTATAGCAGAAGCGCACTAAGGCGCGATGACTTCAAAGAATTTCAGATTTTTTTTGGTACCGAAATTCATCAAATTTTGACTAAATCTAACACTCGGTGGTTATCGTTGAAACAATGCGTAGATAGAGTCTTAGAGCAGTATGCCGCATTGGTACCTTATTTTACTAAACTGGCTGTGAATGATCCATCAAAAACGACAGATGAAATGATAAGATCTTTGTCAAATCAATTTACAATCGTCTATTTGGAATTCTTATCTTACGCTATAGGTTTAATGAGTGAGTTTAACATACTTTTCCAATCCAATAGTCCTTTGCTTCATAGGCTAGAACCAGAGGTTGACAAATTAATCAAAACGATTTGCAGCAATTATCTGGAAATAAATTACGTGAAAAATGCTGCGAATATGTACGAAATTGATCACAAAAATAAATTAATGTTCGTTGAAAATAAGAACATATATTTAGGTCTTCTCGCAAACGACAGTATTCGTGAATTAGAAAAAAATCGAGAGATTCCAATAAGAGATTTAGATGCTTTTTATTCTTCCATTCGAAACTTTTACATCGTTCTCGTTTCTGAACTTAAGGATCGATACCAATTTCAAGATCCAGCGTTTCAGATCTTAAAAATTGTGGATCCTCAATTTGCCCAATCTCTTCGAATCAAATCTTTACAAAATGTTTTTGACAGATTTCCTGTTTTAAGACGTTTTGTAGATCCACAAAAATTGGACCAAGAATGGCGTTTGCATGGCCTGAATCACAAAGAGTACGAGCTAGATTCTTCACTCTCCGCTGAAGATTACTGGTGTAAAGTTTTCCAATTAACAAATGCATCAAACTCTAAAATATTTAATAATTTAGAGAAAATTATCGGACTCCTTTTAGTTTTGCCCCTCTCAAATGCCTCAGTTGAACGATTGTTCAGCCAGGTTAAGTTAACCAAAACACTTCACAGGAATAAATTAAAAAATGAAACATTTAATTCTATTTTGTCCACAAGAGAAGGAATTGAAGAAGCTGGCGGCATCATAAATTTCAACCCAACCGCTGGAATGTTAAATGCACGACTTTGGAACTAATTTTATTTGTAAAACATGTATAAATAATACATTAAGAGTTTTAAGTAAATTTAAAATTTAATTCTAATTTTTAAAATAATAAATTAAGAGTTTTAAGTAAATTTGAAATTTAATTCAAATTTTTTAAATTAGAAAACATAAAAATTTATAATCCGAATATAAATAATGATAATAATAATATTTAAAAAAATAATAATCTTATTTTAGGGCTTATAATATATAAGACTACATTGCGGGAAATTTTATGGAAATTTAAGAAACTTGTCAGGGAAAAATCGGGAATTTCTTAGTACTATTACGGGAAGTTGAGGGCGCTCACTCTGGCAACACTGAATTTTAAAAGTCTATAAGAAGACTTAATAAATCCTTGAATTCCAGAAATTTAAAACAATTTTACATATGAATATTTTTTTTAAATAGTTTATGCTAGTTTGTAACAAATCTGACAATTAAGCGAAATCAGGTAGTCAGATAAAAAAATGTTAAACATGAAAGCAAGGAAAAGGGAAAATTCTGGTTTTTAAAAATTTTAATTCAAAAATTGATTATTAAGGATTTATCAAATTTAAAAACAAATTTTTAGATACATCTTTAAAATTTTATATTTGGATCAAGAAAAAGACAAAATTGTATCTAGAAATAAAAAAAGTTTAATTTTGATGGCAAATTTTGTTTATAGAAAATAAATTGTTGTAATTATTATCTATTTATAATTTTAGGTAAAAGTACCAATAACGGAACACTTTAAAATTTTGTACCTATTACGGAACAGTATAACAAAAATTGAAATAAAAGCAATTAAAATTAGTAGTGAGAAAATTCCAGTCATTTTAATAAATTTTACATGATATGAGAATTATTATTTCTGTATAGTATTTAATTTAATAAGAAATATTAAATTGTATTTTAACTTTAAAGTTAAGGTGTCCTTCAAACTACCGTTCCATATTAGGTACATTTATTATTTACATGCCCCGATTAATGGAACATACAGGAAATATACACCAAACATAACATCAAATGTTTTCAGTATTTTCGTATTTATTTTCTAACAGAAAAATTGGCTTTTTAATTATCTTTTAAACTAGAATTTGTTTATTGTCTTTAATTCTTTATAATTAATATTCAAATTGTTGAGATACATCAATAGAATTGTAATGACCTATTGAATCAAATAAAGTGTTGTAGGTGTTCCTTAATAGAGACATTCAATTTGGAACACCCGTACATACAAAAAATAAGCGTTCCGTAATAGGTACAGTGCAGAGTTTTATAATTTAATTAATATTATTCTTATTTCGAAAAAAAGAATCATTTTAAGGGTTAAATACTATTAATAAATACCAATCTTTCAATATATACCCTAATTATTCATATTAACACTTCTAATTTCATGATATTTATCATAGAAATTTAGTTAGGTTAAAAAGCGTTCCCGTATTGGTACCTTTACCTTATAGCAATATTTATTTTATTTAATTCAAAATGATAAAACCTGGGTGGCGTTTTTTTTTATTATTAAAAATTGCCAGTCATTTCCCGGTCCAAATGGCGGACCCTATATGGCGGACTTTTTTTTTTAAATTTCTAGGATTCACTTAAAACTTGTCACTCGGGGTTTTTCGAGGTTGTTGATGACGAAACCTATTATAGTTTCTCAAAATTCAAAATGGCGGATCCAATATGGTGGACTATTTTTGAAAAATTTCTTGGATTCACTTGAAACTTGTCACTAGGGTTTTTTCGAGGTCGCTGATAACGAATCCCATGTCAGTTTTTCAAAATTAAAAAGGCGAATCCAATATTGCTGACATTTTTTTGAAAAATTTCTTAGATCCGCCATTTTGAATTTTGAAAAACTATAATTGGATTCGTCATCAGCGTCCTCGAAAAACCCCGAGTGACAAGTTTCAAGTGAATCCAAGAAATTTTTCAAAAACATATCCGCCGTATTGGATCCGCTATTTTGAATTTTAAAAAACTGACATATGATTCGTTATTAGCGACCCCGAAAACCCCTGAGTATAAATTTTGAATCGAATTTAGATACTTTTTAAATATTGCTGTGAAATTGTTTTTACTATATAATGCATTCACTTTTTCAAAATTTCGATTGCGTCATCTTGAAATCAAAGTTTCTCTATCTTACATTTTGAAAGTACATACTTTAGAAAGATTTAAAAAAAAATTTTTAGTTCTAAAAATATTTTTTAAAAAATCAATGATTTTTTTGGGTGTTTTTTAAAAAAAAATCCGCCATATTGGATTTTGTGTCGGTCGAATCGCTATTTTGACCCCAGAATTTTGAAGAGCGACCCCCAAAACCCCTTATACCTCATTGCTGCTATAATTCATTACCTGAAAATACTTTAAATCGTGTGTTGAAGTTTAAGTTAAAATTGTGGTCATTTGGGCGTTAATGGGTTAATGACCTTAATAAAATGATATAAAATTAAATAGAAAAAGCAGTATTAAAATATGTAAAGAGATTAATGTTTTGAAAAATATTGATTTAGATGAAATAAAAATTGTTTTTATGCTTAAAAAAATAATGAAATTTATATTAGAATAAAATTTTAATTCGAAAGCATTTGGTAATCAAATTAAAATTAATTAAAACCTACAATTGATGTTTTTAATTTTAAGTTTGATGGATGGAAAATTAGATTTCAAATACTTTAAACAAAAGTTTGAGTTGATTACAACTTTAACTGAAAATTGAAATTGATTTAAATTTAGATTGGAATTAATAATGATTAAATCGTTTAAATTTAAATTAAATTAAAATTGAAATTTTTTTAGAATAATTCATAAAAATTTAGAGTATTAAATTATTAATTATCAAAACTTAGATGGATTACAGGTTAGACATAAAGCATAAAAAATTAACAAAATAAGTGAAATAGGTGACAAAATTTTAAAAAGCTAAAATGATGAAAAGATATCACATTGTTTTCCTTGTAATTATATTATATAATAAATAAAAAATGTATCAGATTTATAGAAATACATTTACATACGCTATTAAAAATTAAATCCGGTTCGATCCTATCGATTTCCTCCTGCCATACACAAACATGATAAACTGCTTTATCATCATTACTTATAGTAAAATTCAATACCTTAAACTCTCCATTTTTTCCACAATTCCGTAATGCCTTGATAGTGAATACGAAACCAGTTAGCTCTCTAAAAAAATAATAATCATTAATTTAAAAATAATTAGATCCCTAAAGTTAAGAATGTTCAAATTGATACATTGTTTCACTACTTTTTATATAATTTTACCAAAATATATATTTGTTTTTTAATATTAATTTTCATGTAGTAATCATGATTAATTTTATTTTGTTTCAGGTAAGTCTTTTTGGAATTCTTCTATTTATAATATGTTCTGTAAGTACATAAATTTGCCAATTATTATAGATATTATTTAACTATAATAATAATATGATTATTTTCGGTTTAAAAGTTTACTTAAAATTTTTTAAAAATGTAATTAATTTTGAAAGTAAAATTATTTATCTTTTAACATTATTTCCTTACTATTTTAAAAGTGATAAAAAAGTTTTAGAAATTTTTATCTCTTAAAAAATTAAAAATCGTCTTATATTCCATATACATTCAAATAATTATTGTTTATAAAGGCCGTAGTCGGATAAGCATTGTTTTGCGGCCCCCTCTAAAATTTCCACGATAATTTCAGGATTAATTAGTCTCTATATGAAACTTTTTTTCCAAGTATCAACTCAAAAAAATTATTTTTGAAAAACTTGTGACACTTTTTTGAAAAAATTAAAAATTTAATTTTCTCTGAATTGACTAAACAGTTAAAGCCCTCCAAGAAATATGTTAAAAAGAAAGCAAAAGTGCATCCAAAAAAATTTTTTGCAGCGGAAGGGGTAATATATATATATATATGTATATATATTTCTTTTATTAATTTACTTGGCACAATCACCATATATTTTTTTACATTCTCTTACATACCAAGAGTAACATATTTTTTCCAACTTGATCTAAAGGGTACTTGATAGGGTAAACCAGACAGTAGTTGGACACTTTTCAAGTTTGAATAGCTATAAAATTGTACAAGATAAAAATATGTTCAAAAGTTACTAATCATTTCTAAGGTGATCGTAAACAAATGTAAACTTTTGTAATAGAAAAAAAATTTTTTGACGGTTTTTGTAAGCTTTTAAAAGTGTCCGATTACTGTCGGATTCTATCTTGTTTATTTACTAATTTTTTTGACCAATAAAAAATTTTTTTCATGAACATGATTGATTCAATAGTTTTGTGTGATCGTAAGGAACAACATCACACAAAAGAATTCGAAAAAAATATGAATTGCTCTTTTAAAACAGCGTTAATAAAAAGGATTTCTTTCAGGTGGCCGACTACTGTCGGATTCTAACTTTTTTGTGAATTTTTTTAACGGATAAGAAATTTTTTTGTAAACATGATTGGTATACTAGTTTTGTAGGAGCATTAGAAACAATTGCTCATGAAAGAAATTTTCCAAAAATTTTAAGTGTAATTTTTAAACAACATGCATTAAACAGATTTCTTAAGTGACCGACTACTGTCTGGTTTACCCTAGTTAAAATTAAAAAAAACTTATTTTTGGCCCTTAAAATGTATAGTATCTCATACATTTTAAGGACCAAAAATAAGTTTTTTTAATTTTAACTATCAAGTACCCTTTACATCAAGTTGGAAGAAATATATGTTACTTTTGGTATTTAAGAGAATGTAAAAAAATATATGGTGATTGTCCCAAGTAAATTAATAAAAAATAATAAAAATAAAAAAAAATATTATTTTACCCCTTCCGCTGCAAAAAATTTGACACAAAATTTTTTTTAGATGCACTTTTGCTTTCTTTTTAACATATTTCTCGGAGGGCTTTAACGGTTTAGTCAATTCAGAGAAAATTAAATTTTTAATTTTTTCAAAAAAGTGCCACAAGTTTTTTAAAAATAGTTAATGTTAGAATTTATTCGCTGATTGAAAATTTGAAATATGAAGATTTCGACTATATCAGCAGATAGTGACATCTATTAGATGTCATTTGAACTCTTTGGTTTAGAGTTAGGTGTTACATATGATAATTACTTCGATATGGGTGTCGATAATGTTGGCAAGGTGCACTGATAGGCGTAGGTCCCGCGACAGGCAGCTATGAACTGGGGTTCGAGTCCTCACAGATGCACAGTGCATTCGTTCACGCAGCTTATTTTTTCAGATCAAAAATTAATTTAAAAATTAATTACTTATCGACAACCATATCGAAGTAATTATCATATGTAACACCTAACTCTAAACCAAAGAGTTCAAATGACATCTAATAGATGTCACTATCTGCTAATATAGTCGAAATCTTCATGTTTCAAATTTTTTAAAAATAATTTTTTTGAGTTGATACTTGGGGAAAAAAGTTTCATAATAATAGCATTTTTATGGCACGAGAAATAAAATAATATTTAAAAATAAATTTTCTATTTTAGGTGTTTTGTTTGACAAATTCTAATCCAATAATTATATTTTTGAGAATAATTCGTTATTGTTATTATGAAAATTAGTATAAAAACGAATTTTTATTTTGTTTATTTATTTAATTTTTATGTTAATTTATTTTGGATTTTTCGTAAGTTACTAAAATTGTACAAAATAAAAAAAAGTTGTTTCATTTGAATATTAAAAAATTTAAGCCATTAATAAATTGGCATACATAAAGAAATATTTTATATAAACGTAATAATATGAAATTTGGAAATAATAATTTAAATTTGATAAATAAATATATAAATTTATATTCATTAAATAAACTATTAAATAAAAAAAATATAAATGAAATGTTATATATAAAAAATTAATTAAACTACATAAAAAGAATTATGAGCAAATTGCAAGCTACTAGTTTTTAAAAAATAATTATCAATATTTTCTAACATTAAATTTTATAATAATTAATAATAATTAATAATTATTAATAATTTATTTAGAATTTCTGATAAAAATTACTTTTAACGAAATTCAACTAAAAGTATATGTAGAGAATTTTGCAAAGAAACTTATAAATAAAATTTTTAATAATTATTTTTAAAAAATCAGATAGAAATGATTATTTGTCAATAATTTTAAACAAAAAAACATAATAATTATCATTTAACATCAACTTTTAATTCAAAACAATATTTTTCTGAAAATTGTACAGCTGCTTTTTAAATTAGGTGAATTCGTAGTTAATATATTTTATTTTAACTTTTAAAAACTATTTTTTTAGTTGGAGCTTATATATAAAAAGGATAAGTATTCTAAAATAAAATCGAAAAGTTAAGTTATTTAATTCCTTTAATTTGTCATATACTCACGAGCTTAAATCGCCAGGCTGAAAAGCTGCAAATTCTTGATTGGGTACTATAAACGTATTCCTCACTTGTTTCATTATTTTGATCATTAGGAGTTGTTTCGTCCATTTTATTTTTGTCGTCAACCTTATTTTCAGCTTCTGAATCCAATAATTATATTTTTGAGAATAATTCATTATTGTTATTGTTATTAGGAAAATTAGTATAAAAACGAAGTTTTTTCGGAGTTTAATCATGTAATTATACTGTTTAAACAAAAACATACATACAGTGCCGCTCAATAACTTTTGCCCACCCTACAGCGATTGAAGGCTTTAAAAAAAGTTTTGTATTTTGTTTACTATTGAAGTTACAAAGCTCAAAAAAATATTGTTTAAAAGCTCATTTCCTCAGCTTTAACATTGCATAAAATCTAAATTAAAAAATAATTTTTTTAACGAGTAAATAGTGTTATTGCAAAATAAAATTTTCCGTTTTTTTAATGTGATACAGTTTCATTAAAAATCATCACAATTTAATGCCAGACATTTCATTTAAAAGCTAGTTTTATCACCTTCAAAACGCATTTTTCAAAATTTTTATACGATAATTTTTAAGAAAAATATGATCCTTTGTTTAAAAAATCAGCCATTTTTTTTAAATTGTTGATATATCAAAAACAATTACTTTAGGAAAAAATTTTGAGAACATAAATTGTTCCTTCTTGTGTATAGAATTAAAAAAAATTATTAAAAAAATTTTTTTTTATTATTTTTAAAAAAAATTTTTTTACATTTTTCAGATTTTCAAGTTTTTTGTATAGAAACTCGCTTTTTACACTCATTACAACAAGCAAACATATTTTTCTTCGTATTTATTCAATTTTTCCAAATATTTTAAGTCACCAAATCATTTGAAGATTTGATATAATTTTCGTTTTCAAACAACAAAATAAATAAATGTATAAGGACTTATTTAATAGATTAGCGAGTTACCTTTTGCGACTACAACGCGATCCATTGCGATAGAAATCCAACAAGTTGTTCATTTCATGACCATTTAGCTTCCTCAATATATATTAGGGGAGAGCCACTACGGTCGGGTCACTTTTTGACTTGTGCCCATAACTTACGTTCTAGGCCGAATTTCACGTTTTCTGACATATGGTTGGAAAGATCTAAAGTGGAATGCTTTTTCTGTACATTAGAAAATGTCTGGACAAAAATTGGAAAAGTTATAAACATTTAAAAAAAATTTCGTTACGGTCGGATCAGGTCTTTACGGTCAGGTCACCGTAGAAAATCAATGTGAAATGAAGGAATATTTCTAAAAATGTCCCGTAAATTACAGAAGAATGCTGAAATACACTTGAAAATGGAAAAAGGAAATAAAAATCCATATAAAAATTAATCTAAAAACATTCTCAGTACACGAAACGTTTACAATTCGTTATCAAAGGAGATGTGAAATGAAACTTTTCAAAATATTTTACGAACGTTTTTCAAACATGAATATATTTTTTTACTGTAAAATGACGTTTTTCACACATCTCTACCTTAAACAAATGAATTTCCGATGTCAGAACGCACCATAATTGTAAAATAATGCGTCCCAACATGCACGATATAGAGTGACCCGACCGTAAGTTTCGCGTCGTTTTTATTTCTTTAGCACACAGACATAAACGCACGATATAAAAACCAAATAACATACCAAAGTATTAAAGCACTCTCTAATGAATAAATTTCATCATCTTAATTTATTGTTTGCATCTTCCATTTTGTTTAATTAATCTTTTTCGACACTAAGTAAAAGTTTTGCTTAAAAAATTCACCACACATTTACGTTTTACATTTGTACTGCTCGCGTACTTCATTGGAACTTAATGAAAGTGACATGAAAAGTTTTCTACCATTACTAAAAAGTATTTACATGCAATGGTAAATGGCACCAGTTTGTTACAACTGAGAAACCTGAGGTGACCCAACCGTAAAAGTGACCCTGAATAAATATTAATTATTCAATTTTTTTATTATAGAATAATTATTTTAAAGTGTTATGATAAAATGTCAAAAAATACAATGTTTTAATTTTTTGTGAAAAATTAAAATATTTATTAATTCTATAAATTTTGATAAAATATATACTTTATGTACATGAATCGATTCGTTTTTATGTAAGAAATGCAATTTTAATAAGAATTAATAAAAAATTTTATATAGAAAAAAGTTATTTCAAGAATCCAAAAATTAATTTTTTCAAAAATTAAGAAATAGTTGAAAAATTTTTTTAAATATATTTTTGAAAATCCTTCTGTCTGATTTTTGGTATTCATGACCGTAATACACCTACAAAATCTTATCAAAATCCATCAAGATGTGTAAGAGAAAATTTGTCCACAAGAATCGGTGACATACACACACACTCATACACACATGCATACACACATACATCCGGACATTTGTTCCTCTCGACGAGTTATATATACTACACTTAAAAATTTGTAAAAATAATTGATTCTAAAAAATTCGGAAATCGACATCACTATAAGGCTTCCTTTATGAGGAAGCAAAATTGATAAATTGTTTCTGAAGAAATAAGTGTTAATTCAATCGAATAAATCAATGTACAGATTTTGAAGCTCCTAATAGTTTCACGGATCACCGCAATTTACTTGGCGGTGCACAGTGAAAGGAAATTACAAAAAGTGTCCAAAAGTCGAAATTCATATTAGGATTAAACAAACATATTGTGTATATCTGGAGACCTCAAAGTAGATGAGAATAAAATTTTGGAAGATTTGGTTTTGTAGTATTTTTAATACACGCCAATTTTTTCACACTTTAATACTTTTTTAACTTTGCGAATATCCTTTAAAAAGTGTCAAACATAAACGTTTTTCTAAAAAAATTCTACCAATTTCGACATTTTTTATTCAATTTGAATATACTGACTGAATATATGTTGAATTGAATTTACTTGTAAAATAAAATTTCTATTATTGCTTTACTTTATTCACAAATTGTTACATTTGACGAAATTGATTTCAGCTCTTGTTTCTAAAAGAAACGAAAAATTTAAAAAGAAAAAAGTAAAGAATTATTTGAAGAAAAGTATATGGAATGGATTAATTCTCTCTTTCTAGTTCCTGATTTAAGAACAAATAATTCTCGTGTTGTTTCTTCTACTTTAAAACGCGGTCGTCCAAGTGTTGAGTTTTCAGAAATGAGACTAAATTGAGTTCAGTTTTGAAGGAACTCATTGCAAATCCTCAAAGTTGTGTGCAAATAAAACAATTAATAAAAGCTACACAATCTTTTAAAGTCAAGACTCCAGAAGAAGCTCTTGCTTTTCTGTTTGATAACAAGCTTTCTAAATTAGTATTCACAAATATTCATTTAGAAACTAAAGCGTGTGGTTCTGATGTTTGGCCATCTTATGATCGGGTAAAGAAAACGAAACGACTTTGAAGACCACCTAGAGAAACCATTCAGATAAATAAAAGTGGAGCTGATTGTCAACTTCAATTTCTTTTACATCACACAGCAACAAGAATTATTGACTTACAACATAAAGTGATACTTGCACAAACTTGTAAGTCAGGTTGCCGTGATATTGAAGCTGTGTTTATTTTTTCTTGGGGTTTTGATGGAACTAGCAGATTTTCTTCTTTTAAACAATCTTACTCTGATGCAAGTACAGAAATAAGTGATACAAACTTATTTGCTTGTACATGCATTCCATTAAGATTAGTAACAACAAATGTTACTAATTTGCCACGCAACACCGAAACAGTTTAATGATCTTGAAAATATCCTAAAGGATGTTTTTTGGCCAATTACGAATTTATTGCAACATGGGATTAGCGCATTACATGCTTGGATTGAAGCTATGGAATGCTGCTTGAATATTTCGTACACAAAAAACATAAATAAGTGGAGGGTTACAAGTGCAACTGATAAGCTAGAATATTCACGCAGAAAAATTGAAATCTAAGACATTTTGTAGAAGACGATGGGATTAAAGGTGGGCATGCCTAAAGCTGGAGGCTGTGGAACTAGTAATGATGGTAACACAGCTCGTCGGGCATTTCGAAATCCAGAGGTCTTTGCTAACTGTTTAGGATTGAATGTAGAGTTAGTTCGTAACTTTTGAACAATCTTAATTGCTCTGCCTAGCCACCTTCCGATAGATCCTCACAAATTTGAAGTGTTGTATTATGAGACTGCAAAAATTTATGTACAATATTATAAGTGGTATTTAATGCCAGCAACGTTACACAAAATTCTAATCCATGGTAAAGCGATCATTGAAAACAGTATTTTACCTGTTGGGATGTTTGCAGAAGAAGCTTCATAAGCTAGAAACAAAAGTTACAAATCTTTTCAAGAACGAAACAGTCGAAAATGTATCAGGAAAACTACAATAGAAAACATTTTCTTCCGTTCCATGGATTCATCGGATCCACTTATAGCATCGCTTAGCTAATCCTCACAATTACAAAAAAGAAAGAAAGTTGCCACTTCAATACGCAGTAATTGAATTACTTGCATTGCCAGAAATTCCCAAAGAAAATATTTCTGATGTCACGATTAAAGAACTTGACCAAATGGAAGATGATTATGTTGATGAATATGGTAACCCAGAAATGGAGAGATTTTATGGCAACTTAGAAAATCTAGAGCTGTTACGAGAAGACTAGTATTGTTAATTATTTATTTAATCAGTAAATATGTATTTACAACAATAAAAAAAACAAAAAAATAAAATAAAAAAAGTAAAAAAAATAAAAAAAGGAAAACATGTAATCTCCTCGTGGTAGGCTCTGGTAACTGCAAACAATTGTAAAAGTTAGCACGCTAATGGCAGGTAATGGATATTTAATTCATCGTCTCCTATAGTAGATCCTTTATTAAGAATTTTGAATTTTAAACGTCAATCTATAATTTTTTTAAGATTCAGATTTTTGGCCACTTTTTCGTAATTTCCTTCCACTGTGCGGTGTAACTTTAAAGTAATAACAGCTTCACACGAAAACCCCCGAAACTATTTCGGGCCTGGTACGTATTTATAACAATTAATTTTTATTTATTCTTAATTAAATAATTAATTATTTTAATGATTTTTGTAGTTAAATTATTATGTAATAAAGTTTTATGTATTATTTTTTTGATTTTTGTAATTAATTATTATATTTTCTGGTAACTTTTAAAAATTAAAAATTTAATTAACAATAATTTAAAAATAATTTTTTAGACTCATGAAAAAAACATAAAAATTGACCATGGAAATTAAAATAAAATAATTTTTTAATTAGCTTAATAAGTAATAATTTATTGCCAGTTCGTACTATTATTCCTTCGTCAGTAACCTACTTTTCGACTACCTATTGTAAGCACTTTAAAAAATGATTTAAAGTGCTTTAAAAAATCAATCAAAATTTAGGATATTGTATTAACTAACCTAGAAAGAGGACCAATCGTCATATTGCTAAAAACTTGTTTTGTTTAAATATAATTGATTAAACCAATAAAAACGAGAAAAAAGAACTTTTTTCAAACAATCATAACTTCGATCAAAATTAAAATTTTTGTAAATTCAAAAGGGAGAATGAATCTTATTATTGCTACTTTAAGAGAAGAAGTACTCAAAGTCTGTGCAACCACTGGCAGCACTCCAAAATGGCCTATTCCCTACAGTCCGACCAACCGATGAGCAAAACAATTTGCTCACAGTGTAGCGGTGGGCAAAATATTTTGCGCATCGTTTGTTCGCACTGTAAGGCGATCGGACATTTTGAACTACTGCAAGTGCTTACCAAATGAAGTTATGCCTGCACTTATAAAGAAAAATATTGTTCGATACACTGTGCTGCGTGAGCGTATGCCCATTACACTCGCAATGTGCAAAACGCTCACTTGGCACCTTGTATAGAAATATAATATTTTTCAATGTAGGGGAGGGTAGGCTACATTGAACCGGATATTTTCTAAAGTCCAAGAACTAATTAAATTTTACAAATTTTGATCAGGTTTTTGTATCAACATTAAGCTGAAGTATTCCTTTAGTTAATATACACGTTACAAACACAAATTATTATGATTAAATAATTAAATTTAATTTTTTTCTAACAAGTGACACTTTTCTTATTTTGAAGAATATGTGTCTACATTGAACCACCTTTAATAAAACACTACAATATACTTCAAAAATAATATTTCCACTTACATATTGTAAAAAATATTATTTTTCACTCAAAAAAATAGAAAATTGTTGTTAAAGAGTTATTATTTGTTAATATAGGAGATTAATATATTTTGATGTCAGGTTAGGTAGGTAAAGTGACAGTTTGAGTTTATCTCGTTCACAATTGTGATGAAAGCATGTCTTCTAGTATTTTTCTTACTAATTAGTAGAGCAGACAACTTTACCACTCTTAAAATTGAAAATTCTTTGCTTTTTCGGGTGGTTCAATGATGCCGCACTCACTGCATTCACATGACATTCACAACAAAAATGGTTTATAATAAATTTATGTAAGGCTTAAAATTCTTTATCACATCGGAATATTAAAGTTGACACCCTAAGCGACATAAATCACAAGTTTACTAATTTTTAAATCTTCCTATTTGAATAAAAAAAATTCATTATATTTCCACAAAATTTTTTGTTTTGTACGTAAAAACAGTTTTTTTCATTTTTCTTTGTAAATAATAAACCTACTTTTCAAAATTCCTTTAAACTGGAAGAACAGCATTAATGCATCTGAGTGTATATAGATAGGGAACGTTCACATATGACTCTCTTTTAAACGAGACATAACGTATTCTTTTCCCTATATTAAACAATATAAACTTGCGTGTCAGAGGGGTAAGGGGTCAAAAATCTGGAAAAATACGTGATATCATATGTGAACGCTCCCATATTTTATTATTTTTTAATCGATTTTGTGTACCAAAACAATGCCAACTATTAAAATTTTATCAGTTTGCTCAAAAACACAAAATAGTGAAAAATATTTTACTTTCTGAAAAATCTCATATAAAAATTATTTCACTTTTTGGTAACGCAGACTGTAACCATGGTTCACTCGTACCTTTTTCAAAATCCAAATATTTTCTGTAACTACTGTTTACGCACTAAACTTTTGGCACTTAGGGAGCATGTAGATCACTAGAATACAATTTTTCCCTGTATAGATTGGCTGCGCCCCCTAAACCGGTTTATATTGAAAATTAATCCTCTTTGTATATCTTCATTTCAAAATATTACAAATATAACCTATAATTTTAGGTTGTTAGGTCCATTTCTTCTCGAAGTATCACATATATTTTTCCAAATTTAAATATTTTTAATAAGGTATTCAAATTGTGGAAATTTATTTTACAACCTTTAAAGAATATTTAAAAAAATTCCAAATTAAAATACACATTGAATAGTTTAACTGTTACGTATGACTTCGTAACTATTTCCAATTTTCTTATTAATTAAAAATTTGTTATATTGTATAATTTCATTAAAAATTTGGGACTTTTGTAAATAGAATTAAGTACTCAATAGACATATTATCAGGACATAAGAGGATTTTTACATAATTAACTCATCAATTAATTTGTCTTAAAACTATTTTTTCATAATTAAATTATATCCAAACTAAAAAATAACGATAATCATTCTTCAATTGTTTTCATTCCCAATAATATTCAATATTATTTTTAAAATTATAATTATAAAATTGATTAAAAGAATATAGATATCACTCTTATTTCAAAAGGAATTTGTCTACTTTGCTATAAGTTACTTTCCACAGAAAAGTCTCTTAATTGTATTGGTAAAATACCAAGAAAAAGTATACACTTAAACATTGACAATAGAGGATACAGAGCATCGAACTGTATCACGCCATTTTGAGGAATTTGCAAGCTTGCAAAAAGCTTGCCTGGCAACAACGAAGTTTGGCGAACCGTGTGCACAGGCATCCCCACTCTATCGTTTTATATTAATTTCAAGGTGTGATCCATACTTTCGCTCGTTTTAACTAATGAGTCCGATTTTGTTCCTCCCACAGTAAAGCTGCGTAAAATTAAGTGTTCCTCCCGAAAATCGGTAGAGAGTTTTAATAATTTGTTTTTCTCGCAAAGCGGTTGATTATATATAGTTGTGAATTTATTTCCCGCAAAAGGCGGAGGTGTTATTTTTGTCCCCAGAAATAAGGGTTGAATTTTAATTTCATTAATTGATTAAAGCGAATTGATATTTTTACGCGAATTGAAAATAAATAATTAAAAAAGGATACAAAAAGTGAATATTAAGTGAATAATTTGAAGTATTATATCGATAATAATAATAAAGAATCAAACAAAAGAAGCAATTGAAGAACAAATTAAAGGAAATACTAAAAAAAGAAGAAATAATTCGTATAAGAGATTCTGTCACAGGTGTGAATCTGAGTAATTCACCTGAGAAAAGTAACAGGATACTTTTCCATTCTCGATAAAAATAATAAATTGTAAGTTGGTGAGTTGATTATTAATTATTCCATTTTACATATTTTATACACACACATAATACAAATTTACATAAAACATAATTATTATATAAATAAAAATTGTTTGTTGTTTATCGATATTATATTGTTATATAAATATTGAGAATCTTATATTAATTATATTCTATTAAAATGACATTTTTTAATAATAATATTTACTACGATTTATACAAGTAAATAATTAAAAGATAGTTTATATTCTTGTATTGTACGATTTTTCTATCAATTTTTCAAGTTTTATGAATTGAATAAAATTTATATTTGTACTACTCATATAACTGAAGTGTGTCATTACTGTCTACAACCATATACAACCTTTTTTTTCATTTTTATATATTTTCCATTAAAATACCGTCTAATCGGAGGTACTGAATTAATAGTACACTTAAAAGGGGGATCCTCTACTTTTTCAGAAATATTAATTATTTTATAAATAGTTAAACGTTTATCTTGGGGTGAATAAATATTAAGTCTTTTAGTTTAACTTATCTATTTTAACTATCTAGTTTAACTATCTTTAATAATATTAATTAAAATAATCGAATTCACACTTAACAGTATAGAAAACTTAAATATATTATGTGATGTTCGACCACCTTTTAAAAGGTAAGCAGCTATACCAGTCCATGCAACTGATAAAACTATTGAACCTTGACTTTCAATACTAGTAATAATTGTATTATGTAAATAACTTTTACCACTACCTCCAGGTCCATCAAGAAAAATATTGTGACGTATAACTGAACAATTGAAATTATCCAGAGTTTCTGCTTACGTCAAAACAAAATCCGACGCTTTTAACACAATATAAATTGAAATTTAATGTAATATAAATTTCGCCGTCAGGCGCCAATTAATTTTAAAGATTAATTAATAAACTCTGACTCGACTCGGCTCAACAACTCAAACTCTCAACCCCTGAGTTTCTCTCTCGCCCAGAGGGAATTCTGCCCAAACAAAATTGGCAGCAGAAAAGCAAACGGCGAGACACGACTGGTTCAAAATCTGGCAAACGACTTACCCACGATGAATTGGTCCAACAATTTTCTTCTGTTGGTCTCCTTGGCCTCGCCTCCTTGTTCTCACCGGTGCCGGTATAATCCGTGAAGGAGGTTTTGGGAAGGAAAACACAACACTGTCTCTTATTTCACACTATAAACTTCAAATTTTATTATTGTTAGTACAACTCCGACCTTCGCGCTCCACTTTCACAGACTCGTAAATCTCTCACACACAAAAAAAGGTAGAATAGCGGTACTAGCTTTTCCGCAGTTACCATGATGATTGGGCCGATGGATGGCGCGACGATGTAGAATTTTCAACAATAATGACTCGCGTGAGATTTCACATCGTCACAATATATCTATTATAATTATCATCATTTACTGAAAATATAACATCATCAAAAAATTGACGCTGTTTAGTATTCAAACTCTGAATAAGAGCAGTAGCTTTTACTTTTAATAATTGTAATGCAATATATCTATAGAATATAATAATTCTATATATATATAGAATAAAATAATTCTATATCTATAGAATTATAATTTTCAAGCAGTTTCTTGTCTATATCTGGCAAACAAAATTGATGCAATGTAAATCCATGAAAATGAAGTACTTCATTAGTTAAAACTAACGATTTTTGAATTGAAACTTCCTCAGGTTAATTATTATCAAAAATCATATGCTCCTTATATTTATTCCATAAATCAACAGCATTCACAGGTAATCCAAATACACATATATATGCAAATAATTGACAAAGTTCTTTAGGAAACTTCATACCTACAGCTTCACTCATACAATTATCCCATTCATTATCGTCTATTAATAAATTTCTTGCGCGAGCTGCTTCTACGAAAGTATTATACGTTACACCTTGATATGTCCTCATATCTTCAAATGATTTAGCACGACGTACATGAAGAAATAAAACTCGTAAAAAATATCGTTCAGTATCTTTTGGACTTACAAAATACATTCGAGAAATTAAAGGTTCAGTAATTCGTTCTCTTTCTTTCCAAGTTTTTGTTCGATCAACGAATACATAATGGTGAGGTATTTCTGAATACAAATACTTATGTGCTTCAGGATCTTTTTCATTAAACTGAAACCATGCTGTTAATGTAGTATTTTTAAATTTCTCAATCGCTTATTGCTCCTTTCCTTCTTCAAAACATATTGATTGTTGATTTGGCAGATGAACAGCTAATCTATAAGGTGCATGTGATTTTTTATGTATATTAAATTCGCACAATCTATGCATTGCTTCTGGTGGACATACATAGCGCGTATTTAAATAATGTTGAGGTTTATCATAACACATTACCTGATTTTTATCTTTAAGATCTACTATTGCACAATCATGACCTTTATAACAATATTTCAATAAATATTTAACACCACCTATACTACCACATGCTATAACATTTATATGACATGCAAATTTTTGACTTAAATACGGATTATAGGGAACAATCATAGAATTGTCTGCAATACATTTAATTAAACCACCTTTGTCATAAAAATTACCTTTCTGTCATCATTCCTTTGTTTATATTCAGGATAATTTTTTGAATGATAATTTGTTTCTACAGAAAATGGTTTTGGATAATGCTTAACACAAACTTTAGTTTCAGGATCCATGCAAGGTGAATTCATGTTTTGTTTTCTACAAGGTCTTGAAATTGTTTTACAATTTTATAAAGTTCTGGATTTTTTATTCATCTGGAATTTCTGCACAAACGTGGTCCTCTAATAAATGATGAAGGTAAAATAGTTATTTTTCCTGGTCTAATATTTTCTTCTTTTGCTTTATTATGTAGATAATTCATTAATCCACAATACATTTCTACTCGAAGTTGTTTTTGATTTTTATAAATAAAGCTTATACGTTCAGCTGCAACTTTCGACCAAGCATTAACATGAAATTGTTTACTTAATTTACCTATATATAAACATGGATTAAATGTCCCTCTGTAAGCCATACGAAAATTGTAAAAGAGTAACATTGTGTTTACCATCAATTTGTTTCATATTTACAGTCCATCCCTGTTCACCAGAAGGGAACATTAAAGGATATATCATTGGATCAACATTTTGGCTAAGAATACTAATTGGAATGCTTTTTACTTTATCTCTATCAACATCAGTTACATCTTTTGGCATTTTTGGATATATACATATACCATGTTCAATAGGAGATTTACCATCTTTACTGACAAATACAACTGCTACTTCATTGCAAGACAGAGCATTATATGTTTTTTGATTCAATGATCTGTCACATTTAGTCCACATTTGAATATCCCTTGGAGGCTCTTTTTTTACTTTTGCTCGTGCTTCTTCTTCTAATTCCACCTCTCTCATCATTTTAAATGCTTTTGCATAAGGATTAATTTGTCTTAAAAATTGATCTACATTTATCATTATTGATAGTTCGCATCTCTTATTAAATTAATTCTTCCCTCGTTGAAGTACTGCTTTATCAGTATCAAGAACAGTGTTGCCAACGACATGGAAATTTCCCGGAATACGGGAAATTTTGACTATAATGGGAAATTTTACGGGAAATGGATAAATTACTGGAAATTCCGGGAAATTCTTTAATAGAACACAAATTTTAATGATTTTTAACTAAAATAAAATTTTAGAAACTTTTATTGGCAAAACCAATCAAATTTGTTTTATTGGCATGAAAAAATATGTCCGTCGACGGGTCTGTGAATGTGCCCTTAGCTTTTTTATGTGCGAGCGCCATTCACATTAAGTGCATTGCAGTCGGTGTATTCGTTGGTTTATGGTATTTTGTTCGAAGATGTAATATAAATAGCGCTTGAATGTGAATTAGAATTTCGAAATAAAAATTTAGCATTTAAATATATATATTTTAAAAATGGATCGATGGATTCTAAAAATTGACAAAAATGATTCTCAATTACCTTCTTCAACAGTAAGTATATATGAATCAAAAGAACAAAAAGTGAGGTTATGAACCTTTATAGAATAGTTTTGTTTACATTCTGATATATTATTACTTGTAAATAGACATAAATAATATTGTAATATTTATGTTTTCATTGATATATAGTTTTGTTTATTTAATCATTTACTTTTTTATAAAAAATAAATAACTTTAATAGTAAGTATGTTTATTTTATTCTACAAAGGAAAAAGCAATAGAAAAATCTGATTCATCGACTAATAAAAATTCAGTTTCAATCATGTCGCAATCGTCAGCTCCTGAATTTGAAAGTCAAGAACATAATGAAAATGATGACGATTTATACGAAAGTGAGTATGGCGATGGAAGTTCAATTCAAAGTGAAGAAATGAGTGATGTAGCAGCACAGGACACGGATAGAACACTTACTCAAGAAAATAAGAGAAAGAGATCCGCTGAAAATTCGACACAACGAAAACATGATTCTAAAAAACCAAGAAAAGAATATAAAAAATTGTTTTGCAATTCATGGTTGACAGAGTTCAAATGGTTGGAAAAATCCAAAATGAAAAGCATGTCTGGCGATGACATCGCATATTGCAAAGTTTGTCAACAGAACATATCAGCACACAAAACAGCTGTCGTACGCCTCTCTAAGTCAGAAAAACATATAAAAAATTTAACAATAACTGTTACAAATAAAAAAATCGATGACAATAGCAAATCAATAAATTTGAAAAACTCTGTAAAAAGAGCAGAATTGAAATTGACAGGACTTCTAGCTGTGGGTCATTTACCATTTTCATTAATGGATGTTTTAACTCCCCTATGTGGTGATATTTTTCCCGATTCAGAGATTGCCAAACAACTATCTTTGCGAAGGACAAAGTCGACAGCGATGATGACTAAGTCTTTGGGACAGAATTTTCGAGAAAACTTGTTCGATACACTTCGAAAAGCGGGAAACTTTTTTTCCATAATTATAGATGAGCAAACGGATCTCGGCACAGCTAAGCAATGTGCTTTCACAGTTATTTATTATGATTATTTGAATTACAAAGTGCAAACGAGATTTTTGGACATGGTAGAATTACCAAGTGGCACCGCGGAAAATTTGTGCAATTGTCTATTGAACGTTGTGAAGAGTAAGAAAATACCACTCGAAAACCTAGTTGGCTATTCTTCAGATACTACCAATGTTATGTTCGGAGTTAACCATTCAGTGATCACATTGCTACAAGAGCAATCGCCAGATATCCTTTTTGTTAAATGTACTTGTCACAGTTCACATTTGGCTGTCAGCAAGGCTTGTCTTCAATTGCCCCGATCTATCGAAGATTTAGTGCGAAATATAGGTTCTCATTTTAGCAGAAGCGCACTAAGGCGCGATGACTTCAAAGAATTTCAGATTTTTTTTGGTACCGAAATTCATCAAATTTTGACTAAATCTAACACTCGGTGGTTATCGTTGAAACAATGCGTAGATAGAGTCTTAGAGCAGTATGCCGCATTGGTACCTTATTTTACTGAACTGGCTGTGAATAATTCATCAAAAACGACAGATAAAATGATCTTTGTCAAATCAATTTACAATCGTCTATTTGGAATTCTTATCTTATGCTATAGGTTTAATGAGTGAGTTTAACATACTTTTCCAATCCAATAGTCCTTTGCTTCATAGGCTAGAACCAGAGGTTGACAAATTAATCAAAACGATTTGCAGCAATTATCTGGAAATAAATTACGTGAAAAATGCTGCGAATATGTACGAAATTGATCACAAAAATAAATTAATGTTCGTTGAAAATAAGAACATATATTTAGGTCTTCTCGCAAACGACAGTATTCGTGAATTAGAAAAAAATCGAGAGATTCCAATAAGAGATTTAGATGCTTTTTATTCTTCCATTCGAAACTTTTACATCGTTCTCGTTTCTGAACTTAAGGATCGATACCAATTTCAAGATCCAGCGTTTCAGATCATAAAAATTGTGGATCCTTAATTTGCCCAATCTCTTCGAATCAAATCTTTACAAAATGTTTTTGACAGATTTCCTGTTTTAAGACGTTTTGTAGATCCACAAAAATTGGACCAAGAATGGCGTTTGCATGGCCTGAATCACAAAGAGTACGAGCTAGATTCTTCACTCTCCGCTGAAGATTACTGGTGTAAAGTTTTCCAATTAACAAATGCATCAAACTCTAAAATATTTAATAATTTAGAGAAAATTATCGGACTCCTTTTAGTTTTGCCCTTCTCAAATGCCTCAGTTGAACGATTGTTCAGCCAGGTTAAGTTAACCAAAACACTTCACAGGAATAAATTTAAAAATGAAACATTAAATTCTATTTTGTCCACAAGAGAAGGAATTAAAGAAGCTGGCGGCATCATAAATTTCAACCCAACCGCTGGAATGTTAAATGCACGACTTTGGAACTAATTTTAGTTGTAAAACATGTATAAATAATAAATTAAGAGTTTTAAGTAAATTTAAAATTTAATTCTAATTTTTAAAATAATAAATTAAGAGTTTTAAGTAAATTTGAAATTTAGTTCAAATTTTTTAAATTAGAAAACATAAAAATTTATAATCCGAATATAAATAATGATAATAATAATATTTAAAAAAATAATAATCTTATTTTAGGGCTTATAATATATAAGACTACATTGCGGGAAATTTCATGGAAATTTAAGAAACTTGTCAGGGAAAAATCGGGAATTTCTTAGTACTATTACGGGAAGTTGAGGGCGCTCACTCTGGCAACACTGTTCTTATCTTACGCTATAGGTTTAATGAGTGAGTTTAACATACTTTTCCAATCCAATAGTCCTTTGCTTCATAGGCTAGAACCAGAGGTTGAAAAATTAATCAAAACGATTTGCAGCAATTATCTGGAAATAAAGTACGTGAAAAATGCTGCGAATATGTACGAAATTGATCACAAAAATAAATTAATGTTCGTTGAAAATAAGAACATATATTTAGGTCTTCTCGCAAACGACAGTATTCGTGAATTAGAAAAAAATCGAGAGATTCCAATAAGAGATTTAGATGCTTTTTATTCTTCCATTCGAAACTTTTACATCGTTCTCGTTTCTGAACTTAAGGATCGATACCAATTTCAAGATCCAGCGTTTCAGATCATAAAAATTGTGGATCCTTAATTTGCCCAATCTCTTCGAATCAAATCTTTACAAAATGTTTTTGACAGATTTCCTGTTTTAAGACGTTTTGTAGATCCACAAAAATTGGACCAAGAATGGCGTTTGCATGGCCTGAATCACAAAGAGTACGAGCTAGATTCTTCACTCTCCGCTGAAGATTACTGGTGTAAAGTTTTCCAATTAACAAATGCATCAAACTCTAAAATATTTAATAATTTAGAGAAAATTATCGGACTCCTTTTAGTTTTGCCCTTCTCAAATGCCTCAGTTGAACGATTGTTCAGCCAGGTTAAGTTAACCAAAACACTTCACAGGAATAAATTTAAAAATGAAACATTAAATTCTATTTTGTCCACAAGAGAAGGAATTAAAGAAGCTGGCGGCATCATAAATTTCAACCCAACCGCTGGAATGTTAAATGCACGACTTTGGAACTAATTTTAGTTGTAAAACATGTATAAATAATAAATTAAGAGTTTTAAGTAAATTTAAAATTTAATTCTAATTTTTAAAATAATAAATTAAGAGTTTTAAGTAAATTTGAAATTTAGTTCAAATTTTTTAAATTAGAAAACATAAAAATTTATAATCCGAATATAAATAATGATAATAATAATATTTAAAAAAATAATAATCTTATTTTAGGGCTTATAATATATAAGACTACATTGCGGGAAATTTCATGGAAATTTAAGAAACTTGTCAGGGAAAAATCGGGAATTTCTTAGTACTATTACGGGAAGTTGAGGGCGCTCACTCTGGCAACACTGATCAAGAATATACAGTTGACCGTATTTTCGAATATCACTCTCCTTATCAGGATGAAGAGCATATGTATTATGATACACTTGTCCATAAATACGAAAACATAAGGACCATTTACTTTCGGGATTTCCAATTTAGTTTCCATGCTAGCAAAAGCTGACGAACTATTATAAGAACGAATACATTCCCTGAAATTTTTACCTTTAAAATTAGAATCAAACATAAATTTTTTAATAAATAGGATACAACTCTAAATCATTCAATTTCACATTTCCCTTATGACAACTGTTACATCCCAGATACATTTTCATTTTTGATTATGAAAAAAATCTGTAATGTAACAAAAGACTAAAAGAATTTCACTATCTTATATTCAACACATAATACTCGTGTTAAAAGACTTAAAAATTCAAAAATTGAGATAGAAGTCATAAATTGACATTCTATACTTTGTTCTACATATTCGAAATAATGTAAAAAAACAAAACAAGAGATAGAAATTGACAAAATAGAGAACAATGCGTTGAGTCAAAGAGTGACTCACGTAAGCTCAAGCGCGCTTGCTATGACCTACTTGTAACCCGAGCTCTGTGAGTCACTGCTTGTAACTCTCACTTCACTTTTTCCATAATCGAGGCAAATATTCAGGTCGATTTTCGAAGAATTGCATTCTTCTTAAAATCTAATTATAAATAGATTTATAAGAAATAACCATTATTCTTAGGAATTGACACCTTTTACCCCTATAATTGTCTATAAATTCTCCCTCTTTTTAATAATTTTAGAGTATATAAAGCAACGCTTTTTCCATCAAAATTGTCAAATGTTCTGGTGCGGTTTTATAGACCAATAGTCATTGTAGAGCGACCCTTCAGTTTTATACGAATTTGTATTATTATTTCTTTAATCGGCAATTGCGGATAGAATTGTACTCGGTTATTGTGCAAGTTGCTTTTCTAACACTTAGAAACAAGTTTCTTTCCATAATAGGTGCAAGTGCCGGAAAGTAACACTTAGAAGCGGTATTAACTCTTGAAACAAACGCAAAAATCTCAAAGTTGTGCAAGTTACACAAGTGTAACATAACAAACTTTCTAAGTTTTATTCAATTGAAACAACATTTTGAAAACCCAACTTATACTGACCAGTGTTATAACCTTAAATATACGACTAATCTGTAACTAAAAGTAAGTAACATTTATGTAACTATCTGTAATATAATTATTGAATCATTAAATAAATGTATTAAAAGGGAATATTCTTTTGCTTTAATGCAAAACCCGTAGTTTTGAAAAGTACAAACGATCCTTCTTAAAAATAAAGGTAAAGCTTTACCAACTTGACCATAACCAGCCTACCATTCCTCCAGAAAGTTATTAACCTAACCTTTTAACTTCGCCTTCCGCTCGGGATGTAACACAACAATGAGTAAATTTTTTATCTGGTGGCCTTCACACAAAAATGTAAAGTATCACAAAGCTGACTCTATATTCATCAAACTTAAATAATATTCCTAAACTTTACTTTCATAAAAATCTTCAAGAGGTACAATTGCAACTCCTAATGTCTCTAATATTTTGCTATTTTTTATCTCTTCTTCTGTCTAATTCTTTTACTTGTCGCTCCAGCTCCTCAATTTCAGTTTCTAATGACAATTTCCAATGTTTACATTCTAAATCTTTGCTTTGTCATTCTATCTTTTCAACTTCATTTTCCAATGATAGTTTTTTCTTTTTTATTGTTAAATTTTTTTGTTGACGTTCTTTCTTTTCATCCTCCGTTTCTGTAGAAATTTTTTTCTTTTGGCTAATCAAATTCTTTTGTTGACGCTCTTTTTGTCATCTTCCGTTTCTGTGGATATTTTTTCCTTTTTCGAATCAAATATTTTTGTTGGTGCGCTTTCTTTTGAACTTCCGTTTCTGTTTCTTGACGGTTACGCTTTCTTAGCCTATCATTATCTTGTCTAATTATTTATTATTTATTTTTTATTTATTTTTTTTTCCAATCATAACCCACGATACAATGTCTATTATTCGACGCTCTCGTTACGGAAAAAGAGTTAAACGATTACCTTCAAACATTGAATGTAATTGACTTCTTATAGTACTAATGTTATCTCTTCAGTATTTTGCATTACATTAAAAAGTAAAGATGTTGCGAACGCTATTGAATACACTCCGCAATCAACGCTACCGACAGATTGTTCATCAACAGTTTTAAAAACTACTGGTGGTTTAAAAGGAAATATGTTCAATAAAAAATCAGACTCTTGAACATCTAAATACCCTCGATTAAGACTATCAAAAATGTAAAGTCTTGTTCCATCGTAATAACTACAAATCCAATGACCCGATTTTTTATTACTACGGCTAAAAGCTACTTGAATGTGCCTCTCACCTTCTGCAACTGACTAAATGAATTGAGGCACTTGCGCAAGCAATGTATCTCGCATATTGTACAAAGAATTTGAATCTTTGTCTTATAATTTCCAAAATTGATACATACGATTATCATTCAACATGTTTCCGATTAGAATAGTTGTATAATCTTCATTTGTTAAAATATTAACATACCTTTCTCTATTTGCTCTGCCTTCCCTCGACAATCTTACAGGCATCATATTGTTTTCCAAAATGAAATTCTGTTACTCCTTTCTGAATAAAAAAATTTTGTCATATGTAACTTGTAGGTGCTCACCAACTATTATTATGTGTATTAATTAATTACAAATAACATTATTCAAACTTGTACTTAAAGTGATGCAGAAAATTCTGAAGTGACATGAATGGTAAAAAATATTCTCCTAATAATATTGAGGGCTAGATCGATCACCCTGAGTAAGTCAAAAGGATAAAAATTATTCAATAATTATTTTTTTACATTTCAACGGCACAGCCGTCCTCCTCAGAGATTGAAATTTTATTACAATAATTGTAAGTACATTTTTTTAGATAAAAAATAAATTTAAAAAAAATCAAAAAATATTTACCGTTAAAAATAATATATATATATATATATATATATATCTTTTTGCAACGTGTACTTTCAGCCCCCAAACGGGTGTCCATCGTGCACTTCCAGGACATTCTGTTAGTTCCAGGACGGACATGGAACTAACATGACATTTAACTTGCAGAGATATGCAACTTGCAGAGATTTCCTTACTACTTGCAACAACTGCTAATTAATCAATAAAGAGTAAACAATTTAGAAAAGTTGATTTAAAAAATTTCTACACAGACATTTTTCTATGGCACAATTTAAGATAGATATTAAAAAAAGATTTTTACTTAGAAAATGTTGATTTGTTTTTGAATTTTAAGCATTTTATTACATTGAAAAAATAAACTGAAAAATTTTATTTTCACGCGGTTAAACACTTTTTAAATTTCTTTCTATTATGGAAACGATTAAATTTTGTATAGATTTCGAAAAAGGCTTATCTCTGACAAATTCAATAAAAATTAATTTTTTCGAACCCAGTGTCATATATTCAGGACAAATATTTTAAGATTAATTTATGTAATAAAATATTTAGTAATTGTAGAAAAAAGTTTGACCCATTTCATTAAAACCGTTTTGAAAAATTGTTTTTTGTGTTTCCTGTAAGATTTGAAAAAAAAATTTGAGCTCTTTTCGAAACTGACGATTCAATTAAAATAAATTGTAATAATTTCTTTCTATTATTATTGATAGCAATATTATTATTAATTAATAATAATAATATACATTAATTACATTATAAAAATATTATTAATTATTATAAATAATATTAAATATTTAATTTTATATATAATAAAAAAATGATTAAATATATTTTGTAATAAATTAGTATTCAATTATAATTGAAACAAGATACACTTGTGTTTTTTTTGTTTCTATCATAATTATGATAGAAAATTAATAGTATTAGTCGGTAAAAAAAATTATTATTTTACTAAGAAATATTTGATTTCTTAGTAAAATAATAAGGTAAAGGTGCAAACGGTAAATAAGAAAAAAATTAATTGACAAATTATAATAAATCAGATTCTTAATATATCAATTCTAATATTTTTAATAACATTAAAATATAATCGAGAAATAAAAAATTATTAATTAAATTAATTTATATTTTAAAATAATAATTGTAAATATAAATGTGTAAGAATAATAAATAAATAATCATACTACCTTACCAATATCAATACTACTATCCAAATTGAACGGAAATCCAAACTGCCACAACACTTTTCAACTCGAAAATTTTAAAATTGGAATGTAAAGGAGATAGTAATAATTTAATACACCCCAGGTAGTAATTCATTACGCCCCGGCCCGAGGTGAAATGACTCACTTTGCATTTCTCCATTCTCCAGAAAAATTGTTCGAGATAGAAAGTTTGAGTGATATGTGGATGTATTATTTTAATTGATAGCTGAGACTTTAGGGTAAGTTCTCCATGTTATAAAAATTTTAATTAACGCAAGAATGACGAAGTTAAAAACAAAAAATGGAACTTGAGCCATTTGGCCCCAGTCCCCCATTATCGTTATGAAATGGAACAACAGGATTTTTTCTAAAAATCTCCAATTATTGTTCAATTATTCCTAACAATTTGAATGGAATTGCTACAACCATCAATGACGAAATGGATGACCTAAACAAATTTGCAACAAGCAAAAAATTCAACTTATTAGACTACCAGATGGATAGAAATAACAGAACTGACAACTCACTTCTTGAGGAGGAGGAGGTCAATATGTCCATGAACAGAAATTGCTCACTCGACTCCATAACTGTGTCCATTGAGTGCAGACAAAAATGTAAATAATGAAAATGTTTTTTGCGTGGAATGTGGGCAAATTGGGCATCCTGCCTCCTACAGGGGTTGTCAAAAGTATAAAGAAAAAATCGAATAATTTAAAAAAAGAAATGTAGCCGCCGATGATATTTTAAGAAAAATTTCGACATTTGTATCCCCGGAAAAATCGTACTCTAGAGCAACTAGCCCCTCCAAACTGAAAGAAAAAGAGGTGGAATCTTCGGCGATAGACGGGGTGCCATTCTTGCCAGCTGATGACTTTGACCGAATGGGGAGCGTACTCGACTTATTCAAAAATAATATTTTTGACGCCATAAAAGCTCAATTGACAGATATTCAAAAGCAGGTCACGGTGAACTCCGACAGGATTAACCAAATTTTTTATATTATAGAAAATAATAATAATGGCTCCAAATAGGATTGTTAATAGCAACAGTATTCAAAAAGAGTCGTCCAACCGGACCTTAAACGAAAAATTGATAATTTTTTCTATTAATGTTAATTATCTAGTTCATAATATTAGACGCTATAATCTTTTTCACGCAATGACTCGATTGAGGGTGGATGTAGTATTGGTTAGTGAAACAAAACTAAATAATTCGCATAAAATAAATATTGATAATTATACTATGATAAGAAGTGATCGCTTCTGGCCCAAAAAGGCGGGGGTACAGTCATTTTTATAAAAAACAGGTTTAGATTCACAAGAATAAATCTTAAATGCCAATTATTACTAAAAAATTTAGAATACACCATCATTAAACTTAATTTAAATCATAATAAAAAGTTTTATATTATTACACAGGCACACAAATAAAGTTGTCTGTTTTTTGAACCAGAGATACATATCTTACAGTAATTTTGCCCGTTGAAAACGAATCTGAAGTCAGAATTGCTCCATCACCCTCTGTTTTTTTAAATTGAGAGAACTGCCTTTAACTTCAAATTTTAAAGTAAAAAAATTGAGTAACAGATTTCTCTTTACAACAAAACAAAAAATTTATCTACTTTTGCTACAATAACTCAGAAACAATGTCAACATTGCTGAAATACCCTTTGTTTTTATTAAATCGAAAAAACTACCCCTAAAATGTAAAAATTCAAAATTATAATATAAAAACCTACATTGGTTTTCAAAACAACAAAATAAATTTATGTACTTCTCTTTCAACATTTCAAAAGCAATATCAAAATTACTTTATCATCAACAGTGTTTTTATATTAAAAAAAATAACACTAATATGTAAAAATTCAAAATGTATAATAAAAAAATGAAAAACCACATTGTTTTTCAAAATAGATCAATAAATTTATGTACTTCTCTTTTAACAAGTTAAAAGCAATGTCAAAATTACTCCATCCCCTTCTGTTTTTTCAAATTGAAAAACCTACCCTTAAATTTACAAATTAAAATTTTAAAGTAAAAAAAAATAAAAAAGCACATTGTTTTTCAAAACAGAATAAGAAATGTATTTCTTTTTACCAACTCAAAATAATTATCAAAATTGCGTCATCACCATTTGTTTTTTTCAAATTGAAATAACTACCACTTATATTTACAAAATAAAAGTTTAAAGTAAATAAAATAAAAAAGCACATTGTTTTCCAAAACAGAACAAGAAATTTATGTATTTCTTTTACAACAACTCAAAAGCATTAGCAAAATTGCTCCATCACTCTTTGTTTTTTTTAAATTGAAATAACTACCCCTAATATGTAAAAATCAAAGTCTATATTAATAAAATCAGACTTTTGTCTGTACATTGCACGAAATTAATTTTTTCTAACATAATTTATTTATTTGAGCAACGGAGATTCCTAAAATGATAATACAAAATTTCCTGGGGGGCTATTCTGTAATTTCACTTCACCTCACTTTCACTTCACATCACTTTCACTTCACCTCAATTTCACTTCACCTCATTTTCACTTCACATCACTTTCACTTCACCTCAATTTCACTTCACCTCATTTTCACTTCACATCACTTTCACTTCACCTCATTTTCACTTCACATCACTTTCACTTCACCTCATTTTCACTTCACATTCACTTCACATCACTTTCACTTCACATCACTTTCACTTCACATCACTTTCACTTCACATCACTTTCACTTCACATTCACTTCACCTCAATTTCACTTCACATTCACCTCAATTTCACTTCACATCACTTTCACTTTACATTCATTTCACCTCACTATCACTTCACATTCACTTCACCTCATTTTCACTTCACATTCACCTCACTTTCACTTCACCTCAATTTCACTTCACATTCACCTCACTTTCACTTCACATCACTTTTACTTCACCTCAATTTCACTTCACATTCACTTCACCTCATTTTCACTTCACCTCACTTTTACTTCACATTCACTTCACCTCATTTTCACTTCACATTCATTTCACCTCATTTTCACTTCACATCACTTTCACTTTTACCACATTTTAACTTCACTTCACCTCATTTTAACTTCACATTCACTTCACATCACTTTCTCTTTACCTCATTTTCACTTCACATCACTTTCACTTTATTTAAACTTTACTACACATTCACTTCACCTCACTTTCACTTCACATCACATTCACTTCACATTCATTTCACCTTATTTTTACAATTTTGTGCGGAAAGCGGTTATGACTTAGCGATGTAGTTTTTTTCTAAATAAAGATATATCCTTAAACTTTTAAAACATATATTTCATTTCAAAAAAATTGCACAATAGCGTCCAATAATTTATTGGTTTATACACCTGTCTTCAGCCTTACATACTTGGCTATACAAGTGTTTCTTACAATTTCTTGCTTTACAAATTTTCCTTACATACAATTCTTAATACTAGGTTTGCGCCTACAGAACGTCTTTCGAAATTTAGGAGTACTCGCATTAGCCTGGACTACCCGTCTAATGGGTTTTCTCGCCAGAGGAGAGGGAAACTGTAGAAAACCTTCTCCTGAGTACAACCGGTTTATCGACAGTCGAGTTCTAATGGTGTGTACCGGACAATAATCGACAGTGCACATCATTATACCTCGACGTCAAACCTCCCGCTCAGATTATCTCACATGCCGGAAAAATCCAAGCCAAATGAGCGCGAACCAAGTACCCTTGGTCCTAGAACGTCCGCCAAACGAGGCATCTTATCCGACCGAGCTAATCTGTCGGTAATAGCGTCCAATATGTCGCACTTAGTAAACAATGTTTTTGATTAAAGAAAGAGAAAATTAAAATATAATAAGAGTAATTCTAAACTTGAAACAAAACAAATCAAAGAAACAGCTTATATGCAAACAAATATTGTCGAATTTATAAAAAATACTGGTTAATTATCTGTTGACGAACAATTCGACTATCTTCTCTTTCAATTTGATAAAATTCGTCAACATTAATATTATCATCATTATCTTTAATTAGGTGTATTTCTGGATCGGGTATTCTATTTCTTCTGCATATATTGTGTAGAACACAACACATATTTACAATTTTACCTGTTTAAGCATATTATATCACATAGTGTAATGTTTATTTTTGTGACATTGATATATGTATAATAATATATAGGAGAGACTAGGTGCAGTTGTTACAATTTTGATAAAATCAGTTACAGTGATTAGAGTTTAACTCCAATTTGTTTGTTCAAACCATTAAATCAAAGGTATATTATCTAGTTTTAAAAGGCCATAATTTATTTAGCTCTATATCTATTATTTAATTAACTAGAAGCATTTGAGTGACAGCGTGTAAATTGTAACAACTGCAAAGTGAATGTCGGTTGTTACAATACCAAGAATCATCTATAACATTTCCAAATTGAAGATAAAATATCCATTCTCATCATCACTTGTAACAACTGCACAACAGGTACATTTTTTACAATAAATCACTTTATTAAAACAATATACATTAAATGTTGACAACGAAGGCAGTTTGTTAAAGCTAAATTCTCATAGAATAGATATTAAAAAATTAATTTTGTTAAGTATAAAGGTCTATTAGTCATTTAAAAAATATCAACCAGAGAAATATTTACTTTTGGCTTCTAAAAACCAATGTGGCTATTTTTTTACTTGTAAAGCTTGCATATAATTTTTAAACATATTGCAAAAAGTTCATACATAAAAACTAAACATTTTTCCCTTTGGAACTCCATCGCTATAATTAACTGTTTCTGAGATATTCCATTTGTAACAACCGTATTTAGTCTCCCCTAATTTAAATATATTTTTAATCAATTTTTTAACAATTGCACAAGTTTAATAATTAATTTTCAAACATGGAGTTTAAAAAAATTTATAACGAGTTATGTTGATTTATTATTTGTGACATATTATTTTACCAGCAATTACTGGATCGTAATGCAATACCCTCTCCTTTGTTAAGCACCTCCATCTTGATTTTAAAACGCCAATAGTGCGCTCTACTACTGATCGACAATGTATAAACGCACTATTAAATCTTTCAGAAGGCGATCCTCTCTCTGGATTATGTATTGGTGTCATTAAGGTTGGAGTTAAGGCATAACCAGAGTCCCCTACGAAAATAATTATTTTGAAGGCGATTTAAAATAATGTCAATAATAATAATAATTTAACAATTTTTACTTTGGATGGTAAAACATTGTTCAATTTCTAAACTTTTTCCTTAATACTAGCGTTACAAGTGTCCTCGTGGAATTTTTCTTACATACTATACTTATACTAAATTCTTGCGTCTACAGAACGTCTTGAAATTAAGAGTACTCGCATTTGCCTGGACCACCCGTCTAATGGGTTTTCTCGCTAGTGGAGAAGGAAACTGTAGAAAACCTCTCCGAGTACAACCGGTTTATCGACAGTCGAATTCTAATGGTGTGTACCGGACAATAATCGAAGCTACACATCATTATACTTCGACGTCAAACATTTCGCTCAGATTATCTCACTTGTCGGAAAATTTCCAGGCTAATGGGCGCGAATCAAGTACCCTTGGTCCTATAAGTGTCCGCTGAGCCAGGCACTTAAGGGCAATTAAACCATTATAACGTTACAGTTTTACAAGATAAATCTTTCCCGTTTCTGCTTAATGGAGTTTTGAATAATTTTTAGTGAAAGTTGTTGGTAATTGTATATAATAATATAGATGACGTCTGTTATGTTCAGGTTTATTGACATTTCACATGAAAAATGTTTCTTTAAACAGATGTTTAGCTTTGTATAAACACTAAATAACTTGTCACTGCGAGGTTAAAATTTGTTCAAAATTCCTTTAAGACTTAAAATTCCAATCAATCTGCTCATAACAGAAGTAATATTTATTATTATAAACATTTATCAACAACTTTCATTAAAAATTATTCAAAACTACATTAACCAGATATCGGAAAAGTTTGTGTTATATTTAACCTTCAGAGAACACACCTCTTTTTTAGACTATTTTTAAAAGCTCAACCAATTTTAAACTGCTCATCTAATCAAGCTAAAGATTTTTTAAAATTATAGTTTAAACTCTGTAGAATAAGCCTGTATACTTGAAAGTCCCTATTAAAAATATTTACAAAAGATAAAAAGCTTTTCGTAAAAAAAGCGTGGAGTCAAAAAGACCCCATTTGTTCTCCGAAGGATAAGTTATGTATGTTTGTGAGGTCTGTGAAGTTGGCTCCGACATGTCAAAATTTTTTACTTTTCTAAGTAGTATTCGTTTTTCCAAGATAGGTCCACGTTTGTCCAACCATTATTTTTTTTGTCCACCAAAAAAAAAGTTTCAAAAAAAAAAAAAATTCTAAAATTTTTTTTTTAACTTTGTTTCTAACTTAGTCTGAGAGGGTGCAATAAATTTTCTAATGGGTGGACAAACGAAATTACAACTTGGACAAACGCCAGAAATAATAAAATCAACATTCCCACCAATTGTTTAAACAATTTTAATAGTTGACTTCTGACAAATGTACATTTTAGACTTTTTTCGTTTGTAAATCAGTCTAAGAGGGTAGAATAAATTTTCTAATAGGTGGACAAACGAAATTACAACTTGGACAAACATCAGAAATAAGAAAATCAACGTTTAGTTTAGAAAAATTCGATAAATAGGATATTATTTTTTTAAAAATTGTAAAAAGTAATTGATTTAAAGAAAAATTTCATTTAAAAATTGTAGAAAATAATAATTGAATTAAAATGATGAAAATAAGTTTAAATGAGTTGCAGCAATAATATTTTTATAATGTAAAATAATGATTTTATCACTCGATCATTTCTAATTATTGTAAAACATAATGAAATGGATTAATCCTAATCAAAGACTCGGAGTGATCCATTTCTTCTTGTTTTACAATAATATTCTTATCTATTATTGATTTTGAATAAGGTTTGAATTTAAATCTTTTGAAGAATTTTAATTCCTATAGAAAAATATTTATTAATTACTTATTTAAAAATGAAATTATTTGTGTTTTTGAATAATTTTAAAATTAATAAAATTCGTTAATAAATGTAATGGAACATTTTTTAAGTATCTAATAATTTTTAGAGTGATTCCGAATATTTTTAGGGTCGATTTTCTTTAATAATGTCAAACTTGTTGTTGTCGTAAACACCCAATGTGTGACGAACGACAATTATCTCGCACAAATATTTTCGATATATCGTATTGCGATATAAAGAGCACTAAAATATAATATAAACATAATAGCACACAACTGAGCAATTCCACGAGAAGTGATCTGAAGCATTTTCGTTGATTTCAGCAAAATTTATAATATATTCTGAATTCTTTCCTTCATATGTATGGAATGAAAATTTATAAGTTTTTTTTCAAAGTTTTTGAGTTATCTGCATTGCATACCTAAACACATTATTTTTCAATTAAATGTTAAATTTTTTTCAATTATACATTACTGTTATCAATAATACCTCAAAAAGCCTAATTCCAGGTAAAACATTTTTCATATGTAATGATTATAAATAATAAAAAAATTAATAGCTACATCGTATTAATATGTTCAATTACAATCATTGCATTTAATGAGTGATATCCCTTTCTATTAAAAAAAGCTTCCTCTCTCTCTCGGTTGGGTGAAAATATTGGAATATGTGTGCCATCTATAACTCCAGCGACGTTTGGAAAACGTAATTTCTCAAAAAATCTACATGTAAAATTTGTTTTTAAAAAGTAAAAATATTACACGGGGATATTCAGATAATTTTGAAGGTATTAAGTAAAGGTTTTTGTAAAATTTTTTACAAAAAGGTTCGACCATTTTGCAGAACGAATTTTGTAGAGAAAAGGCTTGCAAGTTATCCCGGCTTGCAAGTTTTTGCACTTAAGTTATTTTTTATTCTAGAAGTACTATTAAAATCGCGACTGATATTATTTTCAAATTTCATTATGTTGTCAATATCAATAGTGTTTTTAATTATGGCACTTCTAGAATAAAGAAAAACATAAGTGAGACAACCTGCAAGCTGTAGCTTGCCCTACAATATTTTTGTGAATTGACAACGAATTTTCTAATTAATTTTTTATAAATTTCCGCTAAAAATTCGATAATAATTTCGCACGTAAGGTTTGCTGTTAAATTTTTTAAATAACTTTTCTGTACGAATTTTGCACAGCAATATTCGTCTAAATTTCTAACAAATTTTTAAATAATTTTTGTAAAAATTCCACTAGAAAATCGTTAGTACTTTTATAGAAATACTCTACAGTTTGTTTGAAAAAGTGGTTGGAAAATATTTTGAAAATGTTTACAGCAAACCTTACGTGCAGAATTAATGTTAAATTCCTAGTGGAATTTTTACAAAAAAATTGTTAGTAATTTGCACGAATATTGTACAAAATTCTTTCGCAAAAGTGGTCGAAAATTTCTCTAAAAATTTAACAGGAATCTTTACGTGCGGAATTCTTATCGAATTTCTCAGAATTTCTGAAAGATTAAAAAAAAATTTTATTATTACGCACAAATATTGTACAAAATTCGTACGGAAAAATTGTCAAAAATTTTTGTAAAAAATTTTACAGGGACCTCTACGTTTGAAATTTATATCGAATTTCTAGCAGAATTTCTAAAAAAATCATCAGTTATTCGCACGAATATTGAATAGAATTTGTTTGAAAAAATGGACAAATGTCAAAAGAAAAATTTGCTTTAGAAATTAACTTCAGCCAATACCGTCTTTGTGTAATTGCTATTTGCTCTGGAGTTTGAGGAAATGTTATCCAGTTGTGAGCTATATGTTCACATGCATTTATTGCATTGTGAATACTTCGACTTACAGATGTCTGTGACATGCAATTTTGAAAAGAACTTCCTACTACTCGTTGATATGATCCAGAAGCCATAAAATTAATAGCACTTAATATCTACAGCGATAGAACAGAAAGTAATATAACCAAGGTATACTGTTAATATAAATATACAGTTTAATTGAGTAAACATATTTAAGTTAATTTATATTACCAAATAACCATATAAGAAGTGCGTAAATTTGTATTTTAATATTTTAAAAATTACATTTATTGTAAGAAAATATTTGAATTAGTAACAAAATTGTTGTTATGTTAATATTATGTTGATACATTTTGGTTTGGTTCATTAAAAGAAAGATATATAGTCATTAAAACCTGAATGTCAGAAGAAATCGAAGAAATTCTTTGTGTTTCTGGCATAAATGGATTTAACTCATCTATAAAACGTCTTGCTGCTATTTTAGACAATCTAAAACATTTATTTAAGGAGGTTGTTTACAGGTATGCACACTATTAGAAAAAATATTGAATTGACAATGAAGAATTTTTTAATATTATTGTTATTTGTATCTTCTGGAAGAACAAATATCAATTTTCAATAAAAAACTTTGAAACTTACAAAAATTGTTTATTTAGTCATTTTGCATATGATCAAAGTTTTCTTCATATTAAAAGGTTAAACTATTTCAAAACTTATTCGATTAAAGTCAATGATGGTTTATTTTCTTTAGAAAATGATTCTCTATAACTTGACCGCTCAGATTTATAATCAAAATAACCGTTTTAAAAATATGCTCATTTGTTTAAAAAAAGTAATTTAATTTAAAAACATTTTTTTAAACATTTTTGTTATACTTGTAAACAACATCCTTAAGTTATTTTGAATGATTTTTTTTATGAAACATGAGTAATTGATAAGTGAAGTTAATTATAACCGTATAAAGTTTTTTTGAAGTAAAAAAGACTGAATATTAGTTCACAAAAATCAAATTTAAAAATTTATAGATTTATGATTGAAAAACAAATTTAAAAAAATGTTTTTTTATGTTCTAGTCTCTCCAATATATATGAATTTCAATACCTATAAAAGTTCCGAAATTCATTTTCTGGGAAATCAAACGGTTCTTGCGTATCTCTTAAATTTTTTCTGGATATTTTAAGATTCCGATTTGCGTTATTATCCAAACGATTCACTTCTTCAAGAAGTAAATACTCTTCCATTGTAAATATTATATTTATTATTTAATAAATTGTTCATACGTCAAAAATTGACACGCTTATACTAGATTCACCTAAAATTATATCTTTATTTTGTTTTTGTTTCCATTGTTTAACAATTAGAGATATTTATGGAAGTTTCTAGATAGAAAGTAATCTTTCGATAGGTTACCGTACAAACTTAAAGAAATATTGCCTGGTAAGCTTGCCGAAATATTGCACGGCAACCTCGTTGCAAGCTTACCCTCATGTAAAAGTTCCCGGAGTCTCTCGGGAGATTCCCAGGAGCAAAAGGGAAGTTGTTCATTCAGTTTTTCCTTTAAAAATGTATTAGTAATTTTCTTTTCATAAAAATAATATGCATAAATACTTATTAAAACTCATTAAATAGAAGTTTTATTATATTGAAGATGAAAGAAGTTTTATAATATATACAAGAAAGAAGAAATAAGTATATTTATTATTTTAAATTAATGTCGTGGAATTTCAACTTGTACAATTATATTATAATTAATGTTTAACTAAAAATCGATAAAAAGTTTCTAGTAAATATAATTTTTTTCCTAACCTGATAAACAAACAGCATTGTTATGCAATTAAATAACTAAAAATCATTTTTACCAAAAAACACGTTAAGCGAAAAAATTTATGAAATTTCTAATAAATAAAATTTTTTTGACTAATGTACGAAAAGCCTTTTTACAATATAATTTTGTGTATAAAAGTAAATCCACAAAAGTAGGTTATATTTTAAATTAAAAAGAAACTTATATTTACCGCTCTTCCTTTATAATCAGTTCCATATAATTTTCCAATTGCCAGATTTTTGCTTTGTTATTAATAAACATATAAATTGATATTTATATTAAATTAGATTTTTGACAATGTCGAAACCAAAAAAGCAATGCACAAATAATCAGAAAAGAGTTTTAGTGAATTTCATGTTATCTCATAAAAATCTGGCAACTGGAAAATTATATGGAAATGATTATAAAGGAAGAGCGGTAAATATAAGTTTCTTTTTAATTTAAAATATAACCTACTTTTGTGGATTTACTTTTATACACAAAATTATATTGTAAAAAGGCTTTTTGTACATTATTCAAAAAAAAATTTATTTATTAGAAATTTCATAAATTTTTTCGCTTAACGTGTTTTTTGGTAAAAATGATTTTTAGTTATTTAATTGCATAAAAATTCTGTTTGCTTATCAGGTTAGGAAAAAAATTATATTTACTAGAATCTTTTTATGGATTTTTAGTTAAACATTAATTATAATATAATTGTACAAGTTGAAATTCCACGACATTAATTTAAAATAATAAATATACTTATTTCTTCTTTCTTGTATATATTATAAAACTTCTTTCATCTTCAATATAATAAAACTTCTATTTAATGAGTTTTAATAAGTATTTATGCATATTATTTTTATGAAAAGAAAATTACTAATACATTTTTAAAGGAAAAACTGAATGAACAACTGGCGACACTACTAAATTCTGTCATCAATGGAGCTTCAAAGAATGTAGAGGGTTGGAAAAGGGTAAAATAAAATAATTAGAATTTTTAAATGTAGTAATAACCTTACACAGTAAGAAAAATATTAAATTTGAAAGTTTTCTCAATACTAATATGTAAATACTAATATCATAAATAAAAATTAAATACTAACAAAAATTAAATTTTAATATATTACAACTAAGGATCTTTTTAAATTGTATAAATTTAGACATGGTTGGATTTGAAACGAAATACCCGTGAAAAGGAGGATAAAAGAAGATTACAGATTAAAAATAAAGAGACAATTACAATAAAACTAAATGATTATGAAAATGATATGATAAACCATATACTTCCTAAAGAAAGTTTTGGAAGTAACAAGGTGCCCGAAATGGGTTTTGAAAATAATGAAATCAAGGAGAAAAAAAATGAAAAGGTAATAACATATATGTAATTATATAATTTATATAATTATTCGACTTTAAAACGAAAGGACTTGTCCTATATATTTGTTGAATGAAAATAGAAAGAAATGACAACAATATTAAACTTTATCTTTAGATTGTAGCAAAAGTGAAAATCGGTAAACAAATAAAACTTAAATCGGAAAGTGAAGATGAAGTTGATGACGAATATGAGGTGAGGAATAAGAAGAAAGCAGAAATAAAGGAAGACAAAGTAAAAGAAGAAAGTGAAGGAGATGAAGAAACAGAAGAAGAAGAAGAAGATGTAGAGGGTAAAGATGAAGAAGATAAACTTCATGAAATAGAGAAAGAAGATGAAGAAGAAAATAAAAAATGGTTCATGAGCGACGATAATGAAGATAATGAACTGCTAGATAAAGAGATTGCAAATATTTGCAAAAAATTGGAAAATAAGGGTAATATTTATTTAGACAGGTGTTTAGTTAAGGAGTAATACCACTCTCGAGGCAAAAAAATACACCTACACTGAAAAAAAATTTATTTGATTTAAACATATTTTGTTTAAATCAAGCTTTAAATATCTTTGCTATACAGTCCGTCCGTTTTGGTAAAAACAAAAAATAATTGATTTTAATTATAAAATTTATCACCTTAATTTTACTATAAAATTTTAATGAAAATTCTTTTTCTACTTTTCGATATGTATTTAACAAATCCCCGAAAACAGAAATCCTATTTCTTTTTTAATTTTCTCAAAAAAAATATTAAAAAATTGGTCTCTATTTCTGCCTCTAGAATGGTGTTTTCCTTTAAGGGGGCGAAAAAAAGAAATGTATTCATTAAAAAATTATTGAATTACATTATGTACCATTTTGAAAACTTTGGTAATTTTTTCATAAAAAGTATCATAACTGTAATTGTTTTAATTTCAAAAAATACTAGATTTTCTTAAAATGGTATATAAAATTATAATGCAAAAGTTTATTTATAAACAATTTTTCTAATTTTATAAATAAACTAAGAATACATTTTCTAAAATTGAGTAAGAAGATGAATAAATTTAATACAAATTAAAATTGAGTCGGGTATGTGGGGCCATTTAACATACACTCATTTTTGTGAAGTAACAAAAATGATTTACTTTTTTCGTATATAAAAACTGTATAAAATCTGCAATTTTCGACGTTCTGACTTATTTTCTTCATACCAATAGATACAAGCGCATATACGGAAAAGATTATTTTGAAACGTTCAACTGAAAATTCTAATGATTCTAAAGTAAAGAAAATGAAATTAACAGGTATTTCTTAACTTATAATTAAAATTTAAGGGGGAGTACCATGTAAACGTAAATTTATTTTTAAAAAGTTAATTAAAAATTTAAGGACGTTTTGAGGAAAAAATCTCTTGTTTGGAAGAAAATAATTTTTTAGACCATTTAAAAAGTATTTTTCACTTAATTTTAGGTTTATTCTATTAATTATTTTTTAAAACAAAAAATAATTTTTACACGGGAAGAATTATTTTTTACCAACATTTACAAGTGCTATACTTATTAATATAAGTTTATTATTATTATTCAAAAATATTTTTCAAAAACTAGCGCCATTTGAGCGAATTACTTTGATGACTTTCTGAACATCTTTAGAACTTGCCTTCGAGCTTAGGACATTGAGAATACATTTTTTAGATATTAAACAAATTTTAAAGATAAATAAAAAATTTATTTTACATGAGGCTCCCTACTTAATTTTTAATTTTGATTATACGTTTGATTTTGTGATTTTTTTCATATACAACTTTAAAATTCATGTATATTATTCTCCGAAAAATTAACATTTGGATAAACACTTACATTTTTAATATATGCTTTTTAATGATAAATATATAAAAAATTAAAAACTTTTACTTTAGTAGAACCAGTAAGCAGTCCAAAAAGAGAAGAAAAATCTCTACTTCAGAAAAATGAGATTCCAGTTAAAAGTATACTTATATTAAATTTTATACATTTTTAATTTTTATAAAAATGAAATTGTTAGTTAAAAACTAAGACTACATATTTATTAATAAATTAATAAAAGCTAAATGGGGCTTTAATAAAAAGGAAATTATAAAGGTATCTCATAATATTGAGTTATTGTGGTAATCACGTGAATTTTTAACTTTAAATAATAATTGATATACAAATGTATCTTTTTATAATTGTTTATTCACATTATTAATAGTTCTTCTAATTATTTCATGATAGATAAAACTGCATTGGAATTATTGCAAATGAAAGTGGACTTAAAGAGACAGGATCTAGAATTGAGAAAAGAAGAATTTGATTTTAAGAAGAAGAAACATGAAGAAAATTCAAGACACTTTAAAGACATAGTCACTTATCTTAAAATTATTGCAGAAAAAGAATAATTCTTTATAATTTATTTTCTTAATGTTTTTTTAGTCTACTTAATTCTGTTTATCAAATGATTTTATTCTCTTGAAAAATGAAAAATTTCATTTTTAGTTTATTAAAAGTTAATAAATTATTTTAATACTCTACAATGGTATATTTTATTATTAGTAAAGATATTAAATATTATTAATATATTAAATATTAAATTTAATATACATTTCTAATTTTGTTCTTTATTACATTCGAACTCTGTTTCTCCTTCTCTTTAATTCATCGTTTGTTCTTTATTTGCTATTAAACCTTTTGGAATAAATTTTTATTTGCAGAAAGAGTAAATTGGTCATTATTACTGCGCATGTGATCTGAATAAAATTAAAGAATAATAATATGTTTGAAAAAGTATAAATATGAATAAATTTTGTTATCTAATTTTTAAATTAAAAGTTAAAATTCTTATGCGACTTTATTCACATCGTAACTTAACACATCGAAGTTTCCTATTGAAAAAAATGAATTCATTTATTATTTGACGTATTAAAGTGTTAGTCTTTTAATCAAAGTTGAAACGAATTCACATAGAAACTAATATAGTCGAAATGTCCTTCGAAAATATGTCAAATTTACAACGAGCTATATTTTTACGTTTCATGAGTAATAATAGAGAATTTGCTACAAATGTAAAAATTAATGCAGGAAAAGGTAGACAAGTTGCGAATGTAAGCATCGTCAATATATATATATATATATAAATTAAACAATATTAACCTATATTTATCTTGTAAGTAAAATTATCAATTTATTATTTATTTATAAATTTTAAACAAAAAATTTCTATTTATTATAGAAAAATTTATGGCAAATTTTAACCTCAATCTTGAATCAAGAGAAGAATGGAATTTTCAATACCGCGGAATCGTGGGAGAAAGTAAATATAATATTCAGTTCACTATAATTAATAAAAATAAATAAATAAATTTAAAACAAATAAATGGTATTTCATAAAAATAATAAAAATAAATAATAAATAATAATAATAATAATAAATATATATATATATATATATATATATATATATATATATATATATATATATGGGGCAAAATTCCTCAATTGTCCTAACTTAAAATTGAAAGTCTTCAAATCGGGTTGATTTTTGCACAAACTTTAGTACTATAGGGGAGTACTTTATCCACAAAATATTAAAATATTTTATTAAAAATTGTAGAGGGGGGAGGGGGTTAAAGTTTTTGGTAAAGTGTTAACAGTGGATTCTTATAGCTAATGTAGCTAAAAAACAGTAGAGTGGACAAAATTTTGCCCTATATGTTTTCGAAAGGTTTTTTCCTCCTCTTTCGAATGGTGTAAAAAAAAAAATTTTTTTATTAACAATTTAAGTTAATTTTTTCAAAATTAAAAATATTTTTGACTTTTTTTTGAAAATCGGCATTTTTTTTTTCTTTTTTTTTTGCCTTAAAATAAAGCTTATTATATGTACTTTCCATACCCCTTTGGTAAAAAATGCCGTTTTTTTTTGTTTTCGAATTATTAATTAATTAATTAATAAAAATTTGTTAAAAATTATTAAAAAATGAAATACTTTTTAAGCAAATAAACTTTTTTTAATTATGAGCTTATCATCGTAAAGCTGCTTAAATTCCGCATCCAACGAGTATAAATACATCTATTTTTATAAATAATTGTTTAATAAACAAATAATTGAAAATTTATTTATTAATTTTTTGAAAAAAAAACAATTTCTTTCTTCATTTTTGCTTTAAAATACAGATCAATATGTGTACATTCAATACCGGTTTAGGAAAAAATGACGCTTGATTAGTTTTCAAATAATTAATCATTTAATTAGTTAATTAACTCATTAATAGTAGTAAAAAATTACTAAAAAATTAAATATTTTTCAAGAAAATAAACTTTTCTTAATTACGAGTTTGTCATCGGAAAGCTTACCAAATTCTGCATCCAACAATCATAAACTCAACTGTTTTTTATAAATAATTATTAATTAAATAATAATTTATTATTTATTTATTAATTTTTTGAAAAAGGGATATTTTTTTATTTTTCCTTTAAAATAAGGCTTAATATATTTACTTTCGATACCCGATTAGGAAAAGTTACAATATTTTTTGTTTTCGTATTATTTATTAATTAATTAATAAAAAATAGACATGTTGGATGCGGAATTTGTTAAGCTTTACGTTGGAAAGCTCAAAATTAAGTAAAGTTTTTTTTTAAATATTAATTTTTTTTACTAATTTTTATTAATTAATTAATAAATAATACGAAAACAAAAAATATTGTAACTTTTCCTAATCGGGTATCGAAAGTAAATATATTAAGCCTTATTTTAAAGGAAAAATAAAAAAATATCCCTTTTTCAAAAAATTAATAAATAAATAATAAATTATTATTTAATTAATAATTATTTATAAAAAACAGTTGAGTTTATGATTGTTGGATGCAGAATTTGGTAAGCTTTCCGATGACAAACTCGTAATTAAGAAAAGTTTATTTTCTTGAAAAATATTTAATTTTTTAGTAATTTTTTACTACTATTAATGAGTTAATTAACTAATTAAATGATTAATTATTTGAAAACTAATCAAGCGTCATTTTTTCCTAAACCGGTATTGAATGTACACATATTGATCTGTATTTTAAAGCAAAAATGAAGAAAGAAATTGTTTTTTTTTCAAAAAATTAATAAATAAATTTTCAATTATTTGTTTATTAAACAATTATTTATAAAAATAGATGTATTTATACTCGTTGGATGCGGAATTTAAGCAGCTTTACGATGATAAGCTCATAATTAAAAAAAGTTTATTTGCTTAAAAAGTATTTCATTTTTTAATAATTTTTAACAAATTTTTATTAATTAATTAATTAATAATTCGAAAACAAAAAAAAACGGCATTTTTTACCAAAGGGGTATGGAAAGTACATATAATAAGCTTTATTTTAAGGCAAAAAAAAAAGAAAAAAAAATGCCGATTTTCAAAAAAAAGTCAAAAATATTTTTAATTTTGAAAAAATTAACTTAAATTGTTAATAAAAAAATTTTTTTTTTACACAATTCGAAAGAGGAGGAAAAAACCTTTCGAAAACATATAGGGCAAAATTTTGTCCACTCTACTGTTTTTTAGCTACATTAGCTATAAGAATCCACTGTTAACACGTTACCAAAAACTTTAACCCCCTCCCCCCTCTACAATTTTTAATAAAATATTTTAATATTTTGTGGATAAAGTACTCCCCTATAGTACTAAAGTTTGTGCAAAAATCAACCCGATTTGAAGACTTTCAATTTTAAGTTAGGACAATTGAGGAATTTTGCCCCATATATATATAAATAATAACAATAAATAAAATAATTTAGATTAAAAAATTTTAACAGGTTTTATATTTTAATTACATTTACCTTCAGATATGGAAGGAATGGAAAGCCGATGTAAAAAATAAATGCAGTTTAGAAAAAAAAATTTGCATTCAACTGGAGGAGGATCTCCATTAGAAGTCTCTTTCTTGTATTTAGATGAAGAATTAATTAAAATTCTAGAAAAAAGTAATGAAGACTTGATACTTCCACCCCCAGAAAATTGGGGAAAAAAGCCATAGAGTCCTTAAACAATTCTTCAAACAATTCTGCTTCTGGTTCCAAAATTCCAAAAGAATCTCTTAATTCTTCGACTGGCTCAAACCTTGCTTCCACTTCTGGTACAAAAATGAAAAATGCAAAAGTGAAAAGCAATCTGAAAGCATCGAATGCTTCTGAATCGGAATCAGACGGTAAATTAATCTATTTTCGTACACACAATTTGTATTATTATTAATTAATACAAAACATAATTATTTATTTACGTATTTATTCAATTACCCTCATATTTAATAATTTATTTATTTCTAAATTAGATTTGATTATTATTGAAGATGGAGAATCAGAAATTCGCCCACTACCTACACTTGATGATGAGAAAAACGACATTGATATTTTAGAGAAAAAACGATCATGTAAGAAATATGAATTTAAAATTAATCAATAGTAGCAAAAATTCGCGCGGCTAACTTCTTACTGCCTTTTTAAAAAAATAAAATTAGCAATTTTAAAAATAATAAAATTTGAAAACTTTCTAATTAAAATTTTTGTTAAAACACTAAAAAAATTCAGATTTGGAGAAATTACAATAAATAATTGCAGAAATTCAACTATTTAAAAAAAAATAAATAAAATTCTTCTTATAAAATTCCACTTAGTACAAAATTTGAAATAATTTTTTTTTAAATCCCAATTATCTTTATAAGTAACAAAATTCTCCTCCAAAGTTTAATTATTTTCCTAAATGTCAAAAAATTCTTGTACTAATATTAATTATTTAAAAAAAATGCATTTTTCTAATTTCAATGATTTTCAATATATAATATTTTAATAAAATTTCCCAAAAAATTCAATTATTTAAAAAAAATTAATAAAATTGTATGCAAACATTTATTACATAATTACATTAAACATAATTAAACATTAAATAATTAAACATTACATAGTTACATTAAACATAATTATTTTCATAAAATAGAAAAATTTTATAGGAATTCAATTATTATTTTTATAAATAATACATTTTTTTAAGGAATTCAATTATTTTCATAAAAAATAATTTAAAATTCTAAAAAATAATGATTGAATTAAAATCATAAAAATAATTTTGATGATGTTACAGTAACAATATTCTTATAATGATATAAAATAATGATTTTATTTATTCTTTAATTATTAAAAGCATTTGAATTTTATGAAGAAGAATTTTATTAAAAGTGAATTTAAAATAATTGAATTTTTGCGGAGAATTTGACTAATATTTATAAAAATTGTTTCGAAGAATTTATTAAAATTTTTGGACATAATTGAAATTTATGGAAATGTTAAAAAATATTTGAATTCATCTGAGGAATTCAATTCAAATTATTTAAAAAATTATTGGATTTTTATAAAGGTTTCACTATTAAACATTTTAAAATAATGAAATTTTTTGGAGAAATTCAATTAAAGTTGTTTCGGAAATAATGGAATTTCTTTAAAGAATTTTATTAAAATTATATGTATATTTAAAATTATTGAATTCATTATAAGAATTTTATTACTTTTTTGAAAATAATTGGATTCTTTCAATTTTTTTGACGAATATATTTAAAAATTCCATTAAAAGTAATTTTTATTTTTACATATAATTTTTTAAAAATATTTTTAGAATAATTGAATTATTATTAGAGAATTTTAAATTCTTGTTGAAATTGCATTTTATGGAAATTTTTGAAAATTAATAAAATTCTTTTATGTAATTTTATTTAACTTTGATTAAAAATAATTTAATTCTTGTGAAGAATTTTACTATTTATATACATTTTATTTAAAGCAAATTTTTCCATGTCCATATTTTATTTAATAAAAATATATTGATAAATAATAATGAATACAAAAAATAAGTAATTAATTTGAATTTATTTATTACAATATATTTGTCAATAAAATTGTTTTCATTTCAATAGTTTCTTTGAAAAGAAAGGCTTTAATAGATGACGATATGACGAAATACCAACGCTGCAAAATAAAATTATTGAACGACAACCTTTGTCTACAACAAGAGTTTTTTGAGCATGTAAAAAACACTAATATGCGTACCATTGAAATTTTAACTAAGGTTTCTAAAGTTCTTGTTGAATGAAAAAAAAAGAAAACTAATTTTAAAAATAATTTTATATTATTAGTACTTGCGTACATAATGTTGTATTAACTTTGTACAATTTTCATTTATTAAAATTTGACAAATAAAACGAGTAAAATTAAAAACCAAGTAACTTTAATAATTAAATTATATTTAAATATACATTCTAATGATATTATTCACAACAAATTGTAAATCCAGATGTTCATGAAATTTTTTCCTCTTTACAATCAGCAAAATAATTTTCTTTTTGGTGGAGGAAGCGTTAATATTGAAAGAACTATTTATTAACAAATTCATTCTTGATGCGAAGATGCTGATTTTATGGCATAGTAAAATAATTCAGAATACAAAAATTTAGTGTTTTAATTGTGATTAATTCTACTTAAATCTAATGTAATATATGTATATACTTTTACATAGACAAATCGATTGCACTGGGGCAAGGATAGTTAAGAGAATCCGATTGCAAAAAATTTTATAGAAAATCAGTAAATTTTTGTTTCTTTATTTTATTAGCTTTAAACTATTCAATATTAAAATCTGTAGTATTAACAATATTTTTGGAACATTTTTTTTATTTCAATTATTGTATTACAATTCATCTGAACTAGAATCTGAGGTTTAATTAATTTTCTTCAGACGACCACCAATTTTTTGGACAATAAGCTTCGTTTTCCGTATATAATCACGCGCCATTATGTATATCAACCTTAGAAGAACAATTAAACATTTGTTTATAATTTGCAATAGCATTAGCAGGATTGTCAGGTGCCGCATTAGCGCTAACTATTCTTGCGACGTGAGCCCATATTTTACTTTTTCTTAAATTTTATTGGAAAACGACAATTTATTAAAAAATTTATTTATTTTTATTTATTCGTGATTAACAAGAAATTCCACCCCGGAAAACACATACACTGCATCTGCACTGAGAAAACATTATACTTAATTGAAACACAAAAATAATGTTAGACGATTTTGTTTAATTGAAATTAGTTTGTAAGTTTAATCTCAATATATAGAAAATATTTACTGCTTTGATTCAAAAGTATTATTTGTTTGAACAATTATATTTAATTCAAACATATTTTCTGATTGGGTTTAAACAAAAATTATGTTTGAAAATTCTATGTTTGAATCAAACTTAAAAGTTCACTACAGATAATTTAAAATCAATCACAATTTATGTTTGATTTCAATATATAATCTCTTAAAATGAACCAAAAAATATGTTTGAATTAAACTTAAATATATTTGACTGTATAGCAAAGATATTTTAAGTTTGATTTAAACAAAATTTGTTTGAATCAAATAATTTTTTTTCTCAGTGTGGGCCCAATTTGGCTTCCCAAATTTTGAAAACTGAAGAAACTACTGCACATTAGATTCATTTTTATTATTCATTTACTTTTTAACTATTTTTTCTACAAAATTTCCGCAGGCATACTGTAAAAACTTTCTACAAGTTTTTCTGTTTAAATTTTTAGGAAATTTTCACCGGAAAATTGTATTCGAAAAACATTTAGAGTTTACAGGAAGTTTACAAAAAAAAATTTTAATTTCACATTTTAAATTTCTTGAAAAATACTGTGCTATGTAGAAATACATTCGAATCTCGCTATAACGTGAAGTTCGGGAGTCAAGTCTCCCTCTATTACGAGCGCAAGAGAAAAAAATGAAAAATCCCCACTTTTAAGATTCTTCATTTATTTTTTTTTGTGTTTACAATTTACGTAATGTGAAATTACAAATGTAACCTTATTTAATTTGAACTTCAATATACAGAAAATTTATATAAGCTAAAATTTTGAAGATGTTCGACTAATGTGAATGTGAAGTAAAGTGAAAGTGATGTGAAGTGAAAATGAGGTAAAAGTGAAAGTGATGTGAAATGAATGTGAGGTGAAAGTGATGTGAAGTGAATGTGAAGTTAAAATGAGGTAAAGAGAAAGTGATGTGAAGTTAAAGTGAGGTGAAGTGAATGTGAAGTGAAAGTGAGGTGAAGTAAATGTGAAGTGAAAGTGATGTGAAGTGAATGTGAAGTGAAAGTGAGGTGAAGTGAATGTGAAGTGAAAGTGAGGTGAAGTAAATGTGAAGTGAAAGTGATGTGAAGTGAATGTGAAGTGAAAGTAAGGTGAAGTGAATGTGAAGTGAAAGTGATGTGAAGTGAAAGTGATGTGAAGTGAAAGTGATGTGAAGTGAAAGTGATGTGAAGTGAATGTGAAGTGAAAATGAGGTGAAGTGAAAGTGATGTGAAGTTAAAGTGAGGTGAAGTGAATGTGAAGTGAAAGTGAGGTGAAGTAAATGTGAAGTGAAAGTGATGTGAAGTGAATGTGAAGTGAAAGTGAGGTGAAGTGAATGTGAAGTGAAAGTGATGTGAAGTGAAAGTGAGGTAAAGTGAAATTAAGGTGAAGTGAAAGTGATGTGAAGTGAAAGTGAGGTGAAGTGAAAGGGAGGTGAATGTGAAGTGAAAATGAGGTGAAGTGAAATTGAGGTGAAGTGAAAGTGATGTGAAGTGAAAGTGAGGTGAAGTGAAATTACAGAATAGCCCCCCTGTCTGTATGTATGTATGTGTGTATGTATGTATGTCTGCAAAATTTTGTTCGCTTATAACTTGAAAACATTTTGACTGAATAAGGTAAAATTTAGCAATCTTTTAGGTATTGGTCTAACTTAAAATATTAGCTATATTTGATGAAAAAATATTAAGCTGAACAAAAGTTATGAATTTTTCAAAAAGTTCAAAAAAAATTTTTTTTCAATTTTTTCAGATTGGGATTAATTTATTAATAATATAAATGATTTTAAAGATATATAATATACATATAATAATAAACAAAATTTTTTTATTAAAAAATAATACTAATATGAAAAATTATGCATTTTTCCAAAAAAATTTATTTTTTTAATTTTGACAGATTGCAGTAAATTAATTAGTTACTTACTTATTACTTTTGAAACACACACATCGTCGGCTTGGTGGAAAACTGTACCACTTCAGAATTCCTTATAAACTGTGCCATTTCGATAAATATTTTTCAATTATACCATTTCGAGAAAAAGAGTTTTTTGCTTTTTTCCAAGTTTGTCAACACTGCTGCTAGACATAAAATAAGGTTATGCATTTTTAAAAAACGGTATTTTAAATATACTCTTGTTCATGTTTTCAATGTATTAATTCAAAATTTATATAATTTAAATTAATTGCTTGTTAATCGTTAGAAATTCTTTAGTGCAACGCTCTTACAGATCTTTATCGAAATGGTATGTTTTATAATAAACAATTGAAATGGTATAGTTTATAACGAATTCTTGAAATGGTACAGTTTTCCACTAAGCCGACGACATATATATATATATATATATATATATATATATATATATATATATATATATATATATATATATATATAAACAACAAATTTACAGTTTTTTAACATATTAATTGAATGGGAGATATTAAATTTTTTCAAAAAATTTAAAAAATAGAAAATTTCCAGACTTTTATATTCTTGAATGTATAACTTTTAAACTTTCTGTAATTAAATATTACATGTTATTTAGTCATATTTTAGCATAATTTTGAAAAATACTGTCCTATAACTATATCTATAAGATGGAAGTAAGTACAAAAATGTTTTTAATATTAAAAAATTAAAAAATTACAATTGACAGACTTATTACTATCAAGCTTAATTCAGTAGTATTTTTGGGGTCTCTGATAAACTTTCGACGTGAAAATAATGGAATCTGGAATTATTTGTTTATCTAATTAATCAAAAAATTTTTAATTGCAAAACTTCGAAAATATTAAAAATGGTAAATGGCTAGAAAAATTAACTTATTTTATGAAAATACTCTTCAACGGTTTTTATTCTTACCAATACCCTCAACAGGGGTTCCTCCCACTGGAAAAACGGTAAATATGCAGGAATTTAATTTAATCGGGAAAACTGTGTATTCAGCTTGCAATATAGGTCTTATTTTAGATTTCAGCAATTATGATACAATTAGTTCGAATTTGACTTTACTATAAATCCAAAAATTAGTGTAAATTTTGGATTAACTTATAATACTATAATTAAATTTCTACAAATAATTGACAAATATTGTTTTCTGCATTTTAATTCATTAAAAAAAATTATTTGGTGATAAAAGTCAATCACTGATTTAAAATAGTAATATTTTTTTTAATGAAATAGTTAAAGGTAGCTAATTATTATTTTTTTTGGTCAAATTAAGTTCCTCACCATTTCCCATCCTTCGAGACTGGTAGACACACTACTGAATGCATTTAAAGAAACTAAAACCTTTCAAAGACGGGTACGACAGCTAGTGTATAATAAGAAAAGGAAAAACCACAACATCATCATAATTTGTTTCAATTCTCAATACAATTTAAACCAATTTGATGTGGTTTTTTTTATTATATATTTTGATTTTTACATATTAGTAGTAGTTATTTCAATTTAAAAAAACAAAGGATGATGAAGCAATTTTGTTAATTCTTTTGAGTTGGTAAAAAATAATTACATAAATTTCTTATTCTGTTTTAAAAAACAATGTGCTTTTTCATTTTTTTTACTTTAAAATTTTAATTTGTAAATTTAAGGGTAGGTTTTTCAATTTGAAAAAAGCAGAAGGGGATGGAGTAATTTTGATATTGCTTTTGAAATGTTGAAAGAGAAGTACATAAATTTATTTTGTTGTTTTGAAAACCAATGTGGGTTTTTATATTATAATTTTGAATTTTTACATTTTAGGGGTAGTTTTTTCGATTTAATAAAAAATAAAGGTTGTTTAAGCAATGTTGACATTGTTTCTGAGTTATTGTAGCAGAAGTAGGTAAATTTATTGTTTTAATTTAAAGAGAAATCTGTTATTCAATTTTTTGCTTTAAAATTTGAAGTTGAGGGTAGTTTTCTCGATTTAAAAAAACAGAGGTCGAATAATTAAGGGTCAACATTTAAAAAGTTACTTATTGTTTTGCATTCACAGAATGAAGAGGCAATTTCGTCGCTACGAAACTGCAATTTTAATATACAAAATGTTATTGAAAAGAGAAAAAAAATTACAAAAAATTATTCAAAACCTCCGTCAATAATTATTGGTCCAAAAAAATTAAAAATATTAAAATGAGCGATAATCAAAAGATTTTCCCCAAACTTAACCCTATTTTTAGACCACACAAAACAAATAAAATTTTTAATCTAATTATTAATTCCGATCGCAATGATCTCATGCAAGCTGCCAATCTAAATGCAAATGATATGACACATAATAATGACAAAATTATAATTACTGAAAATTCGTCAAAACTTAACATTCTTGTCGCTCATTACGCATCGGTCAATAACCAAACACGCATATCAAATAAACATGGATTAAATTCAATTATTAAAAACACTATTTCTAAATTCATAACTGACGAGAAACTTAATCAGGCTGAGTTAATTTAGCATCAAATCCTAGTTTCGAAATTGACCCTTCCTTTTTCTGCGATTTGCATAGGCTAAAGAAGATAATACACAAATTAAACAGCAAAAAGTATACACAAATTAAAAAATAATACACAAATTAAAAAGCAAAAAGTCAACCGGTGTAGATGGCATACCAATGATTGCCATTAAACATCTACCCGATAATGTCCTTGTACTATACTTGATTCTAATACATAACATGTTGAAAAATAGTCATTTCCCAGAAAAGTGGAGAATGACCAAAATCAAGCCACTATTAAAGAAGGATAAAGATCCCGCTCTACCAATCAGTTATAGACTGATCAGCCTGCTCCCCTTCATGAGCAAGATATATAAAATAATTTTAAATCAATCTATCAATAAAATTTGTCTAGAAAAAAATATAATTGCTGATGAACAATTTGGTTTCAAATTTAAGAATTCTACGATACACGCTATTACAAAATTAACTACAGATGTAAACAAGGCTCTGACAAGGGGCAGACTGGTCGCTGCTTGCCTGATAGATTTGGAGAAGGCCTTCGATATGGTGTGGCTTGATGGATTATTTTTTAAATTAATAAGAAAGGGTTTTCCTACTCATCTGCTTCGTACACTATGGAACTCTGTCAGAAGGAAAAAATAGTTGTGCAGGATGGGGAGAATAAATCAGATATTTTTTTCTCCTTAAATAACGGCCTTCAGCAAGGAGCGGTGAACTCACCGATATTGTTTAACATTTTTATGGGGACATTCTTAGATCCTTTGGGATTAATAAAGATGAGGAAGTGCGTGTCATTGGTTTTGCGGACGACCTAATAGTCTATGTTACGCACACCAGGCTCCTGAGAATTTTAGGTTTCATAAAAATGAACGCAAAATCTGTAAGTAGGGTTTGATAAGTGTCTGTTTAGATTGTCAAAATCCGTTCAGAACGAAATCCTAGCTGATCGGGTTTGTTAGATATCCAAGTTTAACCATAGCGAGTAAATATTTAAGGAGACCAATGTAGTGTGTATGAAATCATCCATTTTCATGTGGGAAGTTCATGGTTCCGAATCATTTCGTATAGCGCACAACGATCGTATATATAGCTGAAGTTTTTAAATGCACATTGATTTCTATAAGTTTACTAATTCATGTACTAATTCGCTTGCTGGGTGTAAAAACATGATACATCGGATTGGCGTTGAAAAATATGATACCTCGGATTTGACTTAAAAAACATGACATATCGTCGTTTGAGTTGAAGAACATGACACGTCGAAAACGAAAATTTTTTATTCAAATTTCGGTTGGTAACACTGACCGCGAATCTTAAAATTTATCAAATCAATATAAACTGTATACAAAATTATTTAACCTATTTCTTCTTTGAATTGACATATTATGAAGCGAAAGAATTTGTTTCATAAAAGTTTCAAAGATTTGGCACATTTTAAAATTAGCGGTCAGTGGTATCAACTGAAAATTGAAAAGAAAATTTTTTTCAACGTGTCATGTTCTTCAACTCAAACGACGACATGTCATGTTTTTCAAGTCAAATCCAAGGTATCATGTTTTTCAACGCCAATCCGATGTATCATGTTTTTACACCCAGCAAGCGAATTGATGTACTAATTCATGTATACCCAAGTAGCACGCTATATCACCTGAATGTCATGGCGATATCTATTGGAAATATTCCTGTGATATTGAGGAAGTATCATAATGTCCGCTTTTTTTAATATCCCTGTGACATTCCTGCGATATTAAGGTGATGTTGCTGTGACATCGAGAAGATACTGCGGCGATATTGAGGCGGAATATTGCTGTGATATTGAGGGAATATTGCTGCGATATTGAGGGGATATTCCACAGAATTTTGTCTATATTTTCAAATTTGATATTATAGCGAAAATTCTGTGGAATATCCCCTCAATATCGCAACAATATTCCCTCAATATCATAGCAATATTCCGCCTCAATATCGCCGCAGTATCTTCTCGATGTCACAGCAATATCCCCTCAATATCGCAGGAATGTCACAGGGATATTAAAAAAAACGGACATTATGATACTGCCTCAATATCACAGGAATATTCCCAATAGATATCGCCATGACATTCAGGTGATACAGCGTGCTACTTGGGTATACTATATATATTTACATTATAAATATAATATAATAATAAAAATATAACAATACAAAGTCCATATTACAGGGCTCGGATTGTGCGCTCTTTTCTTGTAAAAAAATGAGGCTAATAAACTTTTTCCAGATTTTTTTATTCAGGAGTGTCAATCGCTTGACATAACCTTAAAGTAAAAAGTGATTTTTAAAATTTAATGAAACCATAATTAAAATTAATTCATCAAATTTTGAAAGATCCAGTTGTACAATTATCAGAAAAAATTAGGGTGGACCAAAATTTGTTGTAAAATAATAATTATTAAACATTTTGTGATTTTTCTTTAAGGGTCAGTAACCAATTAAAATTTTGAACCAATTTTGATAAATAATATTTCATTCTGCTCTTTGAAACATTTTCTACATTTACACTCGTTAAATTTTGTTCAAAAGTTATTGAAATGTATTTTATTTTATTTGTTTATTAACTATTGAACAAAATATTTTAAACAAAATTTAACAAATATAATTGTAGAGAATGTTTCAAAGGACAGAATTATAGTTTTTATAAATAATTAAATTCATTTGAAGAATTTCTTTGTTTTTATAAAAATTAAATCCTTTGGTAAAGTTTTTTAAAAATTCTATTGAAAATAATTCAATTCTTTCGAAGAATGTTATTATTTATGAAAATAAAATTGTTGCGAACAATATTGTGAACTTTTTTAAAGAATGTCTTTGATCTGCAGGATATATACGTACTACTGGTGTACTTCCGACAAAGTGCTGCGCCTTTCAGTGAAGTACATGCATATAAGATTGGCCTCCTTAAGTCTATACTCCATGTTTAACCATATCAGCGCAAAAATTACAGTTTACATTTGTATATTGTTGCATTGGTCGACTGCTAGGTGGAGCTTTAAAGAAAAAAACCTTCATATCTTGATCTGTTAAATAAGTAAAATTTTTTGACACTAGATTTGAATTCCTTGGTTCCATATTAGGTAGACATCTTTCGATATCTGAGTTGAATATTTTTACATACTTTTACATACTTGGGATATAAATGTTTACTGATTGTAACGACTATTTATAGGGCTCTTATAGGGCCTTTTTGGGTATAAAAGTTTTGACAAGTCAAATCAAGCTCTTTGCATTCCTTTATCGTTGATTTAAGTGCTTTATCTCCCTGGTTCTTTAAAAAGTCTATTTTGTCGATCCTTTGCAAATGTTGGAAATTCCTTCAATTTCTGAGTTTCTTGCAATCTTATGGTTTGATTTTGGAGTGAGCAATTAATTACAATCTTTATTTCCGTTTTTCTTGAAATTAAATTTTTGGGCTTCTAAATTTTAGAATTTTGAATCTCATTTAATTTTTCACCAAAATGTTATAAGACTGCTCAAATTTTTCCAAATTTTGCAAGGAATTCGTACATATAGATAAGTACAATAGTGCGAAAACAAGCCCTTTTCATGTGGACATCCACATACTAAGAGCACTTGAACCATAATGACGTCACGGTTTGTGAAAAGCATGTGTTTTAAAGCTATGACGTCAAAATGGTTCAAATGCCCTTAAAAATTAAACTTTATTTTGCGCTGATATTGTTAAACTAGAATATCTAGTAAACAGGATCAGCTAGGATTTTGTTCTAAACAGATTTTGACACTCTGAACATACACAAATAAAATCCAACTTACAGATTTTGCGTTCATTTTTTTGTAACCTAAAACTCTTAGGAGCCTGGTGTGCCTGATGAGGAACTATATATTTCGAAACTAGTTGGGAGTTTAATAAAATTCTCTTTAAAAAACAAACCGTATCTAGGCCTTCTCATTTTTCAACAAATAATTATAAAGTCGTTTTCACAATTTTCATTTGCATGGGTTCTGTGACAATTTCTCAATCAAGGAACTAGGAAACAACTTTAATTTTTTTGCATGGAGCTACCCAGATTAAAATTAAAAGTACAATTATAATTTAAACAATTTTTTAAATAAATTATTATTTTTATTTTTGTTTAAAATATAATTTTATTTTTAATGTAAATCTGCACATCAAAAAAGTTTGGTAAATTTGCATGATTGTAAAGAACTGCATCTTTTAAGTATACTATTCTGTAAACAGTTAGTAATTAACATTAATAATTTGTTAAAACAAATATAAATTTAAAAATTGTACGGTATTCTAACGAATTTATAACCTAACATTCTCCAAGAAAAAAAATTGAATTCGGTTAAAATTTACGTCTTACACCGTCCGACACGATTTTTCACACACAAAAAAATCAAACATTTTTGGAAACTAGGACCAAAAAAAATACCCGTGTCTGGCGGTTTTGCTGGATCAAGTCGTTTGTGGCTTCTAGGGGTGAAACAACCCTTAAATGAAAAGTGACAAGTTATATTTTAAAAATAGTTTTTATTTGCCTAAAACTCGTTACTCAGGGGTTTTTGGGTCGCTGATCACAAATCCAATGTCAGTTTTTAATAATTCAAAATGGCGGATCCAATGTGGCGACTGTTCAATGAAAATTTAATCGGATTCGCTTGAAACTTGTTAATCTGGGGTTCTTGGGGTTGCTGATTACAAATCTGATGTCAGTTTTACAAAATTCAAAATGGCGGATCCAATATGTAGGACAACTTAAAAAAAATGATTTTATTTGCCTGAAACTCATTGCTTGAGGTTTTTTTTTGATCCGCCATTTTGAATTTTGTAAAACTGACAGCAGATTTGTAATTAGCGACCCCAAAAACCCCAGAGTATCAGGTTACAAGTGAATCCAATGAATTTTTTATTTTGACAGCTGCGATATTAAATCCGCCAAGATTCAGACCCTCTATCGATTTTTTTTGGAAAATACTCGTGAAATAAGTTGGAATCGAATCATTGTTATTAACAAAAAAATAGCACTTTTCAAAAAATTGTATATTTAAAAATTATTTTTTTAATAATTTGTTTTAAAAAAAAATTTTTCTAAATTATTTTTTTAAATTGTCTGTAAACATTAAGCATTATCTGAAAATTTCATTAAATTTTTATTCATTTTTCTTAGAAATATACCATTTTCAAAATTTCAAACAAAAATTTTAAAACCTCGTAAATCCAAATTTAAAAAAAATTTCAAAATCGAATTGAGGTTTTTAAAAAATCGAAGGCATCCCAGTGTGCACGTACTACAACTGTTCTAGACCAAAAAAGAACAGTGTTCTAGAATAAGTGTTACAATTTTATTATAGAACAGTTCTAGAGCATAGTTCTAAATTTGTTCTGGAACAGTTGTTCTGCATCCGTTCTATAACAGACATGTAACATTTGATCTAAATTAGTTATAGAATTTTGAAGTAACATTGTTCTTAGAGTTTTCTAGAACACTGTTACAAAAATTTAATATAATTGCCTCCAGGGGGGACGACATTTTGTCCTGCCTGTTCCTCACCAGTTACAGAACTTGTTCTTTTAGTTCTGGAATAGTTACAGAACTATTCTGTAACTTTGCACACTGGGATGGAGCTACCCTCCAGAAATACTATATGGGTTATACACGGAGAGAGATTCTGTATTAATATCACTGTCCGACAAAAATGAATTTTTTTTCTGCCTCTTTAATAATTCTGGTCACTTTCGATAGATTTTTTCACGCTGATTAAGAATTAAAAAGAAAAATGCTCCAGCACGTCGAGTTTTTGAGAAAACTAGTGTTAAAAAGTGAGAAAAGCATGTTTTCGGCTATATTTGACAGTAGTATAGCTAGGCCGGTTCTGGGACAGGTTCTGATCTCGGCTAAGTACCCTCGGTCGGTAATGCAGATTCCTACTTCATCAGTTGTAGGTAAGGTAGGAATCTGACAGAAATTTTGACTCGATCGATAAGGAAGGAATCTGTTTTACCGACCGAGGGTAGTTGCGACTGCCCCCAGTAGATGGCGCCACTAGCGAATTCCCTTGGCGGGAAATTTAAAAATTTAATCGGCCAATTCAAACCCGGTTGGTGGGGGTGCTCTGTTTTACCGACAGGGTGCAAGGTTAAGCTAATAGATGGCACCACTAAATTTTTAATAATAAAGGTAAGTTTAATTGTCATTTATAAAATATTATTTGTAAACATTTATTTACTATAATATAAAAAATAAATTATTTATAATTAATATTTATTTATAATTCATATTTATTTAATTAAGGTAAGTTTACTTAATTTTTTGTTTATTATTACTAGTATCATTGTTTTATTAATAAAGGTATGTATTTATTACTGAAAATTATAATAAGCTTTTCAAATTCAAATTGAATTTCGCGCTAATTTTAATTTCGATATATTTGAATTGTTCATGTGCTGCTCCAACAGAATGGAGTCTCTCTATTGGTTACTTCTCTCAGTGAAAAATAAATTAATTTATAACATTAAATTTATAAGTAAAATAGTATTCTTATAAATTAATAATTATTATTTAATAAAATTATTGTTCATATCCAAATTATCGAACATTCATAATTTATAATTATTAATTTATCTTAGAAATTCACGTTTGTGATTTCCACTTTTTTAAACTACTTTACTGCGCGGCGGGAATTTTTAAGTTTTGTATTATTAAATATGTTAAATTAATTTTTGTATGGATATAAAAGTATTTCATCGTGTAAAAGTATTTTAAAATAACTTCTCTCTTTATCAATTTGAAAAGACTTGAAGAATGACGACTTTAAATGAAATATGCAAAAATTGTGGGGAATTATTTTACAGTGCCACCCCTGATCCGCCATGAATCCACCCGAACATAACCTTGTAAACATACAAGTGATACAAAGCGTGACTTGTGTCGTCCGAGCGTGTATTCAACAAAATAATTATGGTAAACCCGGTTAATTTATTCTTATTTTATTTATATTTAAGGCTAATTTTTAATTAATATCCTTGCTTCCTTATTTAGAATTCAAAAAATATGATTGTCACTTGCAAATGTAAAAATGAGGAATGCCAGTTTCGGTGCATGCAACGACCAGCTGTAAGTAAAATTTAACCACTAAAAAATAGTTTATACACACGCATATTATATTTCTCCACACTATTCTCTTTCGTATAATTTTTCCTGTTAAAAAATGCTTTTCTCTAAGCAATTTTTCGTTGAATCTTTTTTCTTTCTAACTTTTCTATTTCATAACCTCACAAATCAAAATTCTTTTCTCCACACTATTCTCTTTCGTATAATTTTTCCTGTCAAAAAATGCTTTTCTCTAAGCAATTTTTCGTTGAGTCTTTTTTCTTTCTAACTTTTCTATTTCATAACCTCACAAATCAAAATTCTTTTCTCCACACTATTCTCTTTCGTATAATTTTTCCTGTCAAAAAATGCTTTTCTCTAAGCAATTTTTCGTTGAGTCTTTTTTCTTTCTAACTTTTCTATTTCATAACCTCACAAATCAAAATTCTTTTCTCCACACTATTCTCTTTCGTATAATTTTTCCTGTCAAAAAATGCTTTTCTCTAAGCAATTTTACATTCAGTCTATTCTTATTAGTCAATTTTTTTCAAATAGTATTTTCCCTTTTATGGCATCATGTGTCAAATAATTATTTTCATTGACAATTATTCACTTGATTTTTGTAATTATTATTTTTAAATTATTTTACATTTTTAAGAAGTTTGTAATAAATTTAATTGAATGTTGTATAGATTCCTACAGATGTGCGACTTGGTGCGATTGAAAGTTTACAATACAATCCAGCAAACTCATCTTTATTCGGAAGAAATCGCTGTGATCAACAGCCTAATGATTTGCCTAATCAACCTAGTGATGTACTGGACGATCCAGGCATGGATCCTTATGTTCAAGACCAGGTTGAAGCTCTTGATTTATCCATCAATCAAGAGAATCAAGAGCCATGTAGATCTGAGGAACTTTCTCAAGATATGCCCTGGATACGCACGCGGACTCGACCTCACTCATTGATCCATCCATCGCGTGAGGTTCTGCCGATTCCTCCATCGCGTGAGGTTCTGCCGATTCCTCCATCGCGTGAGGTTCTGCCGATTCCTCCGCCGCGTGAGGTTCTGCCGATTCCTCCGCCGCGTGAGGTTCTGCCGATTCCTCCGCCGCGTGAGGTTCTGCCTATTCCTCAGCCACTGGAGGTTGTACCGATTCCTTCGCCGCGTGAGGTTCTGCCTATTCCTCAGCCATTGGAGGTTGTACCGATTATTGAACCGCGGCGAAGAATTGCTCACGTACCCCAGCTTCTTACTCCTATGCTGCAAGCTCTCCGACGTGCAGCACCGGCACCTACACCAAGAGGTACAGTGCTGATCCCAGCTCGAAATTTGCGATTGACCCCAAGGCAACGCATCTCGAAGGCCTTGCAGCAATTTGCAACCGCTAATTCAAAAAAAAGGCGTTAGTTTATAGTTGTTTTCTATATTATTCTTAATCAAAAATATGAAAAAGTATATATATATTTTAAAACAAAGTTAAGTTGTTAGATATACATACTTATGTGATAAAAAAATTAATAATTAGTTTTAATATTTTTTTACTAGTTTGACATTGTTCTGCATGTCGTTTATAGTTTTTTATATTACTCTTAGTCAAAAAAGATGAGAAAGTATATATTTAAAAAAAAGTTAAGTTGATATATATATATATATACTTATGTGCGCAAAAATATTTGTTTATATTATTTTTAGTAAAGTAATGAAAATATTATATTTGAAAAAAGTTAGTTGTCAGTTCTCATATGTACTTATGTGATGATAATTGATAGTAATGTGATCATTTGCTTTTTTGAATTCTAATTTGCTTTATAATTTATTATGCTTATTTTATCATTTCAAGCTCTTCACTCTCTTTTAGGTGAAAAACGTACGTTCTTGAAAAAAATGCTTAGTTATAAATTGTTATGTATGCAATATAACTATTTATTTACATATTTTTTCTAGATTGTAATTTCCACTGCATTTTTTTTTATTTAATAAAAAAGGTACATATTTGAAACAAAAATATTAGTAGATAATTATCATCTGTACTTCTGTGATGAATAATCTCACTTGTGGTATTAGCTTATTAAGATTTGTATTCTGATTTTCTTTATAATTTATTATGCTTTTTTATCATTCTAAAATATGTGAAAAAAGTTTTTTATGTATGTAATATATCTTACTATTTTTTTCTAAATTACTGTGTTACATTTTATTTTTTCATATTTTAACATACATGTTTTTTAATGTAATTTGCTTTTCTATTTATAGTTTCATTTAACTTTGATTTAACAATAATTTAATATTCACAAAATTTAATCTTTACTTTGACTCAAAATCGATTTCACTTTGCTTTAAGCTTATTTTTAATTTTTGCTTAATTCTAATTAATTCTAACTTACTAATAATGCGGGTATTTAATTAAATACAGTGTCAGTAACATTTCATACATTTATTATTACTAATATACAATAATTACACTTGTTTTATTTTAAATTCAATATGATTGTATGGACCACCAATATATTTCAGCCGTAATTGTCCAGAACTAATGGCTTCTTGCATCTGATCCAAGCATATCGAGTCATCAGTGAACATTGGTACAAATCTCGAAGGTAGGAATGTATTGAACTTTTTATCCACCTCAACGACGACCTTGACTCCATACCTGGTGTTGATGACCTGGATCCTCGTTATGGGATACTTATGTCCAGGAGTCAGCTCGGAAAGCGGCTTCGTAGGTAGGAAAGCGTCCATACGACCAATAGCATTGATTTTAGTAAGATCCATCTTTTCTAAGAGATAATACTTTGTGAACTCACAAAACAGAATGATTAAATCGACTGAAGATGCCTCTATTTATACCCAATTATCATGTATTACCCCCACCACTTCTTAAACGCATGCGCATTACCCCACCACTGCTTTTACGCATGCGCATTACCCCCACCACACTTATTTTTAAGCCACGCCCACTTAATGACGTCATAAGACAAGTCTAAACTAGTTTTAACATGTTTTACTCATGTGTAATTAAGATTATAGGATGGGAAAGGGTTAATTAATGTAAACATTTATAATACATTTCATACATTTATTCATTAAATAGGAAATTTTCACAATCATTATAAAAATCTTTCAATGTACAATCATTGTCAACTTCATCATTATTTTCTATATTATCTCGTAGTACATTTGACGGTTGTATCAACCAATTTCGTAGATTACATACATTTTTAACAGCGCAATTGCTGAAACTACGTGAGTGATTCGTACATGTAGATGAATTATCGACACTTAAACTTTTTAGCGACGGACATTTAAAATCATCTAAATTAAACACATTTAACGTATATTTTTCTAGCCATTTTTGTTTTTCTAAACCTTTTACAAAAACAGTAGGTGTACCTATTAACATCTACAGATGCTTGTTTGAGAAATTCGTTTTGTTTTGAGCAATCAATAACAGCTAATAGTGCATAATCTTTAAAGTTATTTCTAGTTAATAAAGGTTCAGATTCTTTTCCATAGTAGGATGGTTGGAAATTACAATACATTTCATAGAGAATGGAAAATTTATTTTGATTAAAGTTTAAATTCAAATTTCCATAAGGGTAGCTCTGAGAGTTTAAGAAAAGTTTTACATTTCTAAGATTACAATTATCAAATAAATTTGCATACCTTCCTTGATCTTCTTTTCGATTTGTTTGGAAACCAAGAATAACATAACGAGGTTTTTCAACTTGTGTGGAAGTTTTTACAGTCCACATATGCTTTTCAGTGGCAGGAATCATAGGATACTCATACAAATCCCACGATCTGAAACTCATTGTTATAAGTGTGTCTTTTTCAATGAATTTCAACAATTCAATTTTTTGTCGATCATTTACCATTAAATATGGAATAAACCATTCAACTTTATTAATTATAATTCTAAATTCTTCACGCTCAGTTGCTCCAATATTTACTACAGCATTTAGATCAGTACGAGATCTTGTTAATATAAGTTCATGTTTTGCATTCACAACAATCTTTCGATAGTCTTCAGCAAAAACCAATGATCATACTTAGAGGTATATTTACATCAAAATATCCAGTATCATTTGTAACTCTACTATCATCATCATAAGGTAGATAACCAGCATTTTCAGAGTAAATCATTTGATTAGGAGTTTGAGAAATTAAATTTTTCATTGTGGTTGTAATACCAACATTTTTAGAGCGATCAATTTCAACACCATTTAATTCATAACGAATTTCATTAAACAGGTAGGAAATACCATTGCTAATTAATTTTGTATTAGTTATAAGCGCGTTGTTAGGCCTGACTAATCTTCCAGTGACGTGTAGAGTACTTTTAGACGGATGAATGTACAGATCTTGATGTTAGACTGCAATTCGAATCTCATCACTATTATTAAATGCTGATGACACGTATGGTTGATGAGCATGAATTTCATAGTGTGCCAGAGAATTATCAAATTTAACTGGACTTAGAATGTTTAAAATTTCTTCCATTTTTATTACAACAACAAATAAAAAGTATACGAATAATTAATTTTTTCCTTTGTTTTCTTGGTAAATTCTTAAGCCGAGCTGCTTCAAAAAAAGTAGGTTCTGAGATGTTAGTCTCTTGCGAACTGATTGAGGAATGAATGAATGTCGTTAGTTCAATATGAAACCTCGTAATAATAACATGTTTCATAAAGAAAAAGAATATCTTCATCAAATTGCTAAAGCTAGTGAGGCGATTAGGCGAAAACATCGTATGTTAAAATTAGGAAAAGAAGATGCTGAAATTGTGTTGAATGAAACTTTTAAACCGATAGTTCAACCCTTACAAAAAATTATCAACTTGACAGATACTGACCATGAAAATATCAAGATTGAAAATGTCAAGATTGAAAAGAAAGAGAAGCTAGAGGATAGCATAAAATATGAAAGTGAAAGTGAAAAATCTCCAGATGGTGATCAAATAAGTAATAAATTTCTATACTTGTTTAATCATAATAGAAAGCAATGTTTAGATTCAACATATGGTGTACGTAAGCTCAGTGATGGGTCACTTATGATTGGTGATTCACCAATAACTCTTGAGGATCAGTTTGTTAAAATTGATGATAAACGATATCTGCAAACACCTGGATTACTTGAGCTTTTATTTAAAAATAAGCCTTCTAGATCCCTTATAAGTGAAGATGATGAAAAAAACTACAAAGAGATTCTTATTGCTACTAATGCACACAAAAAGAAGTACAGTTCCTCTGAATCTATACGTACGGATAAGAGCTACAAGTATTTAAATTTTATATCTCAATTCTTTCCTAAAACACCTACCAAACAGTCATCTGTAAGTGGTACTTCATTACCTAAATTTATGATTACAAATCGAAATTTTCAACGAGAATATATCTATTGGGATGATCCAAATGAGTTGGTTGACCGTCTTAGACTTTTAATGGCCTCTCAAGCTGCTGGAAATCCTAGTCACAATAATGAAATCATTTCTATTATTGAGGAATTGCGTGAAGCTAAAATTATATATTAAGATGTGTTTTAGCAAATTTCTTTCATTTCAATAATGAGCATCGATGTGTTCGGACATCCTCTCAATCAAAGAGGAACAGCAAGAAGAGGGCCTCCTGGAGTTGGTTTTAAACTCAATTCTCAAGGAAACTTCGACGTTGAAGGAAGAAAACTCTGCAATCTTGCTGACGCTGAAGAGCAACACGACGCAGTAAATTTAAGACTTCTCCAACATATTATACGAAACGAAATAAAACCTATTATTCAAATTACATCTTCTTTAAAATCAGCTATTGATGATTTGAATAATTTTATTCTCGTTATTGAAGCACGAGTTGCTGAAAAACTGAAAGAAATTGAATCGCATCAAAATTATATTATCAAAGAGGCTACATTTCTTCGACAGTGATGGTTGATAAAAAATTAACAGTAGTGAATGAACTTCATACTCAGGCTAGGAAAAATTATCCTCGTCGTCGAGTTGAAATGCGTGATATTGATGAAACATGGCAAGCAGATTTAGTAGAAATGATACCTTATTCAAAAGTCAATAAACGTTTCAAGTATTTACTAACAGTTATAGACATATTTTCAAAATATGCTTGGGCTATTCCAGTAAAGAGTAAAAGTGGAAAAGATGTTTCTCATGCAATGCAATCAATATTTGTTAAAAAACGCATTCCAAAAAACTTGCATAGTGATAAAGGAAAAGAATTCTACAACTCTGAATTTGAAGCATTAATGAAAAAAAATAAAATAAATTTTTATTCAACATACAGTAATATGAAGGCTTCCATTGTTGAACGGTTTAATCGAACACTAAAAAGAAAAATGTGGATGCAATTTAGTTTACGAGGAAATTACAAGTGGTACGATATTTTGCCTACACTTATTTTCAACTACAATAATACAAAACATAGAACAATTGGAATGAAGCCTAAAGATGTTACTTCAGAAGACGTTGAAATTTTAAAAGAACGATTTCTCAAGCTGAGAAAAATTCCTTTGAGAAGACCAAAGTACAAAATTGGTGACAAAGTTCGAGTAAGCAAATATAAAAACGTTTTCGAGAAAGGATACACACCCAATTGGACAACAGAAATATTCACAGTGGATCAAGTTATATCAACTCAACCCGTAACTTACAAGCTCAAGGATTACCAGGATCAACCAATCAGCGGAGGATTCTATGAAGAGGAACTTCTTAAAGTAAAATATTCAGATATTTATCTTGTGGAAAAAATTCTTAAGACACGTGGAAACAAAGTTCTCGTCAAATGGCTTGGCTTTGATAATTCTCACAATACTTGGGAAGATAAAACTAATGTATAATTCGCAAATCACCCCAAGTAACTTAACGCTAATGACAATCAATCAGCAAAGTAATCAAAGATTAATGTTGACGCAGAATCTCTCTATAAATCAAAACTACTTCCAGCAGCAAACCTTCACACTGCCCGTGCCAAATTCAGTTAATTTTAAATCAACAATAAATCAATAATGAATCAATAATGAATCAATAATGAATCAATAATGAATCAACAATGAATCAATAATGAATCAACAATGAATCAATAATGAATCAATAATGAATCAACAATGAATCAATAATGAATCAACAATGAATCAATAATGAATCAACAATGAATCAATAATGAATCAATAATGAATCAACAATGAATCAATAATGAATCAATAATGAATCAACAATGAATCAATAATGAATCAATAATGAATCAACAATGAATCAATAATGAATCAATAATGAATCAACAATGAATCAATATTCAATCAGTTGGCACGGGCATTGTGAAGGTCTGCTGCTGGAAGTAGTTTTGATTTATAGAGAGATTCTACGTCAACATTAATCTTTGATTACTTTGCTGATTGATTGTCATTAGCGTTAAGTTACTTGGGGTGATTTGCATTTTTGAAATTATATTACACTAATATAAGTTTTAATCATATGTTATTATGTATATATGTAAGGATTTTTTAAATAAAAACACATGGAAATTGAATATAATTGTATTGTTTATTAACAAACCTTTTATTTTTTTACAATGTTTTACAAAATCATTCGTCAATTGTGGGGATCGCATAATGTCCCCACGGTAGAGTGTCGGCACTCCCCGGTAACAAATATCGTTTGTCGTCTTGCGGACTTAAGGCTACTTTTATTTGTTTTACAGTCTCAAGGTTGCGTAGTCGCGATCTTATATTATACTGTGTTCGAGTTTGAATATCGAAATCTCGCAGACATTTTACATAATCATCAAAATGAATTGATTTTTTTACAACGCCAGATTTAATGCCTTTGGCTTTTTTAATAAAATCTTTATTTTCAACTCGTACGCTGTACATCTTACTCCGCAAGCCAACAAATTCGGTAACGATCTTGCCGTTACACTCGTCTTTCATTAGACCGAGGATCTTTTTGTTGGCTTGCGGAATGCCATACACGTTGTTTGCGGGATAGTCTGACGTATCGAATTTTCGGATGTCATTTTTCATGTCATTGTAGACATCTTTACATTTTATTTCGTAGATTAGACTGTCTGTATCGGTATACATCAGTTTACAATTATCGCCGTATTTTTTTAACATATACCCGTAGTGAAAATCGTAAATAAGCGTCTTGGATACATCGAGCACACTTAACCCCACGTAGATCGGTTTGTTGAGTAGTACCTCGGTTTTACGCAATTCAATGGCAACCAGATTTTCGTCGAATATCGCTCGACTATGGAAGTTGGGTCGAGAAATAAGGGCTTCAGCACCATAGCGGCCAAACCATTGGGTGACAAGCTTAATGTCGACATGTTTACGGACATTTTCCATTGTTTTACCGTACACAGCGTTGTTCATGAGCTTGAACAAATTTTTCTCGAACTCATTCTTAGCATTGGTTCGCATCATCGTATTATAGTCGATGTAGGGTTTAAGCCATGTTGATTGCTTAAACTGCAAGACTCGGTGAATTTTTACAAGTTTAATGCCATTATCGATAACTTGTTTGAGCGTTCGATAGTGGATTACATATTTTTCTTTGGGTAGGAGAGTTGTTAATAATTTCTCCTGTTTCGATAGAGGGGGTTTCGCATTTTCTGCGCAAAATGGCATGTCTTTGTGAGTATCGTGGAGATTTTTAGGATACTCCAAGTCAACTTCAAGGATGTATCCAACAGATGAATCGTCGGATACATTAAAATTGAAAGAGTCGTCGACATTTTCAACCCATTTAAAGCCGCCATAAGGGAGCGCTTGAGCCATTGCCCAGCCATATAAATTGTTGGCATCGAAGTACATGATGTAGCTGGTATCTTTGCTATCATCGAAATTTTCCATGTATGGGTTATTCGCTTTAGTATATCGGTTGCAACATTGACTAATGCCACCTCTAATACCTGACTCAACAAACATAATCATATCGATGTCGGTTATAAGTTGCAATCCTATGCTCGTGTACTTGAGCATAGCATCCCAAGTTAAACTGGGGGTCGTATAATAGTGGGCAGGATCTAAACCGTACGCTTTTACACATTGTTCTCGGAAATTTTCGAAGACATCCGCAAGTAACAATACGTCTGTTTTCATATACAAATGGACATAGTCGTATAGATTTTTACAGTCAAACTCAGTCCATACATTTTGCGCATGCGCATACTCATCATCAGAAATACCGGCGTCATACAGAGTACTATAAAATTTCTCAATCGGGGGCAATTCAGTTTCATCTAACTTACTTTTCGAGTCAAAGTACTCATAGGGGAATACACCCTTGCGCGTCAATAATTTAATTTTATCCGGATCTGTCTCCGTACTGGCAAAAACGGAGTTAACAATTTTGTACTCGACTAGGTATGATGCGAGTTTTTCTAGGGATGCTGCCATGAATCGCAATGAGTCAATGAATTGAAATTTGACCTCACTCCCCTTGACATGTTTAGTAAAAGAGATATACTTCTCTTTGTTAATGGGGAGGAGGTCAATTTTCCCTTCAAAGCTCGTCGAGATCGCGTGTATTATAAAATGAGCGTCATAGCCGCTTAGATTGTGGAACACCACGGGAATTGTTTGGCAGTCTTTGTAGTTTAAATTGCACGATTCATGGGCAGCACCCCTATATTTGCCAGTAAGGTGACAGTGATCGCGGACTTTCTTTTCGCTTGCCGGTATTTTCTGATGACAAATGTGACATGTTGTCGCTCGCTTAAAATCATTGATTTCTTGAGGAGTTAAAGCATTCATTGGTAACGGATTTTTAAAAACTTTATCCATTTTCTCTGCAATCTGCTTTAACTCCTCAGTAAACCATTTTGCAGGGTCAGATTCATTTTTCGGACACGGTAGGCTCGGGAGACTGCGCCCTGGCCTCTAGCATCTCCACCCTGGGCTCTGGTGATGGGCTTGGTGGTGACTCTGGTGACGGAGGTGTCATCGGTGACCTGCGCTGTGGTGTCGGCGGCCTCTCCACCAGCATCCACGGCGGTGAAAATGGACGCCACTGGAGTGCCATCTCATGCAGAGGTGACTGCGGTGGCGTCCCGAGTTCCACCCAGGGTGGTGGTGTCTCTGGACGATGCCACGGGTACTGCTCCCTGGGTGGAGATCGTGGTGGAGTCGTCGGAAAAGGCACCTCGTGGCCTTCATTCTGCAACTAGTGAATTTGTATTATATTATTTTATATTATATTATATTATATTATATTTTATTATAATACTTACGTTATACTCGGACACCATCCTCACGAGGCAGTGGTAGCACCGGCAGCTTTGCTCCATCGTGGTCTCCTAACTCCACTGCTACGAGCTGAATGAGCTCTCAGTCGTGGACTAGCTACCCTCGTAGGGCTCTCTCCCCACCAAGCGGTTCCCCCACTACGCGCGCTCACCACTCGGCTACGTGTGGCGCTTGACTTGAATTACTGTGAGCTCACCGCCGGCAACGAGCTCACCGCCGGTAACGCGCGAAATTCAATTTGAATTTGAAAAGCTTATTATAATTTTAAGTAATAAATACATACCTTTATTAATAAAACAATGATACTAGTAATAATAAACAAAAAATTAAGTAAACTTACCTTAATTAAATAAATATGAATTATAAATAAATATTAATTATAAATAATTTATTTTTTATATTATAGTAAATAAATGTTTACAAATAATATTTTATAAATGACAATTAAACTTACCTTTATTATTAAAAATTTAGTGGTGCCATCTATTAGCTTAACCTTGCACCCTGTCGGTAAAACAGAGCACCCCCACCAACCGGGTTTGAATTGGCCGATTAAATTTTTAAATTTCCCGCCAAGGGAATTCGCTAGTGGCGCCATCTAGTGGGGGCAGTCGCAACTACCCTCGGTCGGTAAAACAGAGCACCCCACCAACCGGGTTTGAATTGGCCGATTAAATTTTTAAATTTCTTCCTTGAGGAAGAATTCGAAGGAATTTCCGATAAGGCAATTAAAAATTATTTTTTCTTTTGCATTAAATTTTGTTATTAATCAAATTTTATTAGCACCATGTATAACTTCGGCATTGTGAAAAAAGTGATAAACAAATGAATTCTTTAGCATTTAAATTCATAACATTTTATATTATTTTCAGGTTACTTATATTTTATTCCAAAAAAATGTTTAGCAATCTTGACATATATACTAAACAAAATAAATAAATAATTTGAACATATAATTGATATCTTTAAAATATAGTGTTCCTATGAATTCAACGTTTTGTTTTCCCAAAATAAAACATTGCTTTCAGTAATTGTTTTTATCCATTAGAATAAAAGCATACAATATTAAAAATTAAAATTAATTTCATCATCTAGCAAAGAGAAAATAATATTTATAATAAAACATTAAATTATAATTAATTTTATCAATAAATTAAGTATTTAAATATAACAAAAAATTAATTTGTATGATCACTGAATATCTAATTTAATATACTTTTTTCTACTAGTTAGGCATTTAATTTCTATTAGAAGAATTGATTAATTTAATTTATTAAAAATTAAGATATAAAAACTGTAAAATACAATGAAAGCTTAAATAAAATTTTAATTAAAAACTTTTGTAGGGATTTCTAAAAATTAGGTTGCGAAACATGATTTTTTGGAATATAAGTAACCTGTAAAAGTAAAATATAAGTAACCTGAAAATAATATAAAATGTTATGAATTTAAATGATAAAGAATTTATTTGTTTATCACTTGTTTCACAATGCCGAGGTTATACATGGTGCTAATAAAATTTGATTAATAACAAAATTTAATGCAAAAGAAAAAATAATTTTTAATTGCCTTATCGGAAATTCCTTCGAATTCTTCCTCAAGGAAATTGTTGGTTGTGATTCAAGCTTTCATTTAATACCAGAAACAAAATTCTATCACCTCTTATTTTTCTGTTAATAATAGTCAAATATAGCCAAAAACGTGCTTTTTTCACTTTTTAACACTAATTTTATCAAAAACTCAACGTGCTGGAGCATTTTTCTTTTCAGATTCTTAATTAGCGTGAAAAATCTATCGAAAGTGGCCAGAATTATTGAAGGGGCAAAATTAGTGTCGGACAGTGTATTTGTTAAAATTGGTAATAGAATTTAATATATTCTTTTTCATTTTAGAAAAATCGTGTTTTATATTAAAAATTAATATTGTGCATATTAGCAGGCAGCTCTTAATATATTTTAGAAAAATTAGTAAAAGAATTATAATCTTTAAAACTAAATATATTAAAATTATAGTCTGGGAAAGTATCGAAAAAATACCTTTAATATAGCCAGTACTAAAAATTATGAGTGAGTCGAAAAGGATAGAAAATAAAAAGACGTAAGAAGGAGAAGGATAGAATTAGCGTTTCGAAAGTATTTCACACACATACACACAAATGGGAGATACAGTTCTCAACTTCCTTATACATACTAGACTCGAGAAATTTTCTGAACTTACGAGAAAGTAATATTTTCTCAATATTTTGTTTAAAAAAATTCTTAACTCATTTTAAGTTATAAATAAATAGTTTTGTATGCTGAGTTAAAATTTTATTGAGAAATGTTTCTCATAATACTGATTTAAAATTGTTTGTTTCTGGAAAATGATTTCTATTAAAGTTATATCCAATTTTACGTTATTTAAAAAAACTTATCATGTAATTTATTGGCATAAAATTTGTTATGCATTTTATATAAAATGCAGCATTTCTTAAATCATTTTTTAAAATCTTCTAATGAACTAGTTTAGTTAAAAACTCTAAACGAAATTAAATTTTTAAAAAGTTACAAATGATTGCAAAAATTAAATTATTTTCAAAGTAGTAAACCATTTTTATATATAATAAAACTCATCATAGAATTTCAATTACTTTTAATACAATTTTAATAAAATTTTTCGTAGAAATATAATTATTTCAATAATTTATCAAAATTCAATTATTTTTAATATCAACTATTTCAAAAAAGTTTCACAAAAGAATCCAATTATTTAAAAAGAAATATATTATTAAAATTGGTCTTAAGAATTTAATATTATTTTTCAAAGTAATAGATAAATTCCTTCGCAGAAATTTAGTTACAGTCAAAAAATTAAGAAACTTCTCATTAAAATTTCATTTATTTTTATAAATAATAACATTTTTCTCCAAAATTCAATTATTTTCAAAAACTGTTCTCAAATAAAGAATTTTTAATATCCAGTACTGAAACGGTATTTCAATAGTCAAAATTTAAATTGTTAAAAATTATTTTAATAAAAATAAATTGTAAATTTATAGATTAATATTGAATAAAAATTATAAATAAGAAAAAAATTTAGAGAATGAGAAATAATATTTCAGTTAAATTTAAAGTGTGAGAAACTCTAAATAAGGTCAATAGAGTACAAATGTACTGGTGACGCTATAGAAACTTCTAGACCTCTCTACAGTGTTGCCAGAGTGAGCGCCCTCAACTTCCCGTAATAGTACTAAGAAATTCCCGATTTTTCCCTGACAAGTTTCTTAAATTTCCATAAAATTTCCCGCAATGTAGTCTTATATATTATAAGCCCTAAAATAAGATTATTATTTTTTTAAATATTATTATTATCATTATTTATATTCGGATTATAAATTTTTATGTTTTCTAATTTAAAAAATTTGAATTAAATTTCAAATTTACTTAAAACTCTTAATTTATTATTTTAAAAATAAGAATTAAATTTTAAATTTACTTAAAACTCTTAATGTATTATTTATACATGTTTTACAAATAAAATTAGTTCCAAAGTCGTGCATTTAACATTCCAGCGGTTGGGTTGAAATTTATGATGCCGCCAGCTTCTTCAATTCCTTCTCTTGTGGACAAAATAGAATTTAATGTTTCATTTTTTAACTTATTCCTGTGAAGTGTTTTGGTTAACTTAACCTGGCTGAACAATCGTTCAACTGAGGCATTTGAGAGGGGCAAAACTAAAAGGAGTCCGATAATTTTCTCTAAATTATTAAATATTTTAGAGTTTGATGCATTTGTTAATTGGAAAACTTTACACCAGTAATCTTCAGCGGAGAGTGAAGAATCTAGCTCGTACTCTTTGTGATTCAGGCCATGCAAACGCCATTCTTGGTCCAATTTTTGTGGATCTACAAAACGTCTTAAAACAGGAAATCTGTCAAAAACATTTTGTAAAGATTTGATTCGAAGAGATTGGGCAAATTGAGGATCCACAATTTTTATGATCTGAAACGCTGGATCTTGAAATTGGTATCGATCCTTAAGTTCAGAAACGAGAACGATGTAAAAGTTTCGAATGGAAGAATAAAAAGCATCTAAATCTCTTATTGGAATCTCTCGATTTTTTTCTAATTCACGAATACTGTCGTTTGCGAGAAGACCTAAATATATGTTCTTATTTTCAACGAACATTAATTTATTTTTGTGATCAATTTCGTACATATTCGCAGCATTTTTCACGTAATTTATTTCCAGATAATTGCTGCAAATCGTTTTGATTAATTTGTCAACCTCTGGTTCTAGCCTATGAAGCAAAGGACTATTGGATTGGAAAAGTATGTTAAACTCACTCATTAAACCTATAGCGTAAGATAAGAATTCCAAATAGACGATTGTAAATTGATTTGACAAAGATCTTATCATTTCATCTGTCGTTTTTGATGGATCATTCACAGCCAGTTCAGTAAAATAAGGTACCAATGCGGCATACTGCTCTAAGACTCTATCTACGCATTGTTTCAACAATAACCACCGAGTGTTAGATTTAGTCAAAATTTGATGAATTTCGGTACCAAAAAAAATCTGAAATTCTTTGAAGTCATCGCGCCTTAGTGCGTTTCTGCTATACTGAGATCCTACATTTCGCACTACATCTTCGATAGATCGGGGCAATTGAAGACAAGCCTTGCTGACAGCCAAATGTGAACTGTGACAAGTACATTTAACAAAAAGGATATCTGGCGATTGCTCTTGTAGCAATGTGGTCACTGAATGGTTAACTCCAAACATAACATTGGTAGTATCTGAAGAATAGCCAACTAGGTTTTCGAGTGGTATTTTCTTACTCTTCACAACGTTCAATAGACAATTGCACAAATTTTCCGCGGTGCCACTTGGTAATTCTACCATGTCCAAAAATCTCGTTTGCACTTTGTAATTCAAATAATCATAATAAATAACTGTGAAAGCACATTGCTTAGCTGTGCCGAGATCCGTTTGCTCATCCATAATTATGGAAAAAAAGTTTCCCGCTTTTCGAAGTGTATCGAACAAGTTTTCTCGAAAATTCTGTCCCAAAGACTTAGTCATCATCGCTGTCGACTTTGTCCTTCGCAAAGATAGTTGTTTGGCAATCTCTGAATCGGGAAAAATATCACCACATAGGGGAGTTAAAACATCCATTAATGAAAATGGTAAATGACCCACAGCTAGAAGTCCTGTCAATTTCAATTCTGCTCTTTTTAGAGTTTTTCAAATTTATTGATTTGCTATTGTCATCGATTTTTTTATTTGTAACAGTTATTGTTAAATTTTTTATATGTTTTTCTGACTTAGAGAGGCGTACGACAGCTGTTTTGTGTGCTGATATGTTCTGTTGACAAACTTTGCAATATGCGATGTCATCGCCAGACATGCTTTTCATTTTGGATTTTTCCAACCATTTGAACTCTGTCAACCATGAATTGCAGAACAATTTTTTATATTCTTTTCTTGGTTTTTTAGAATCATGTTTTCGTTGTGTCGAATTTTCAGCGGATCTCTTTCTCTTATTTTCTTGAGTAAGTGTTCTATCCGTGTCCTGTGCTGCTCATTTCTTCACTTTGAATTGAACTTCCATCGCCATACTCACTTTCGTATAAATCGTCATCATTTTCATTATGTTCTTGACTTTCAAATTCAGAAGCTGACGATTGCGACATGATTGAAACTGAATTTTTATTAGTCGATGAATCAGATTTTTCTATTGCTTTTTCCTTTATAGAATAAAATAAACATACTTATTATTAAAGTTATTTATTTTTTATAAAAAAGTAAATGATCAAATAAACAAAACTATATATCAATGATAACATAAATATTACAATATTATTTATGTCTATTTACAAGTAATAATATATCAGAATGTAAACAAAACTATTCTATAAAGGTTCATAACCTCACTTTTTGTTCTTTTGATTCATATATACTTACTGTTGAAGATGGTAATTGAGAATCATTTTTGTCAATTTTTAGAATCCATCGATCCATTTTTAAAATATATATATTTAAATACTAAATTTTTATTTCGAAATTCTAATTCACATTCAAGCGCTATTTATATTACATCTTCGGACAAAATACCATAAACCAACGAATACACCGACTGCAATGCACTTAATGTGAATGGCGCTCGCACATAAAAAAGCTAAGGGCACATTCACAGACCCGTCGACGGACATATTTTTTCATGCCGATAAAACAAATTTGATTGGTTTTGCCAATAAAAGTTTCTAAAATTTTATTTTAGTTAAAAATCATTAAAATTTGTGTTCTATTAAAGAATTTCCCGGAATTTCCAGTAATTTATCCATTTCCCGTAAAATTTTTCATTATAGTCAAAATTTCCCGTATTACGGGAAATTTCCATGTCGTTGGCAACACTGCCTCTCTAGAAGTGTCTAGAATTTTCTATATTGATATTTGCCCTTAATCTCTTCCGGTTACGCATCGTCATTTCCGTTTCGCGAAGCTAGCTTTCTCCCTACTCACGGAAATTTGTAGTACGTCATATTCTTTCCACCAATAATATTTAAATTTTTCCCGAAAAGACAGAGATATATTTTCTCTTTCTCTTGTCTCCAAATTGTCTACCGTTTACCAATAACACTGCTATTGCGTAACTGCCATTTATTTCCATCTTTGAATTTATTTTATTTCTTATAATTTAAATAAATCTTTAAATAATAAATTTTCAACACTCTAATTTTTTGTAATAAAATATGCTAATTTTTATCTATTTATCCATACTAATTTTGCTACTACTATATTTATTTCAAGTATTTTTAATAATTAACAATATAAATTTAATTGTTAAAATTTATACTATTTATGCAAAACAAAATATATAATCCTATTTAAAAAATTATCATTATATTAAACTCTATATAAATTGTACATAAAATTTATCTTGTCTTAAAATAATTTTTCATTTCTTCAAATATGAAAATTTCTTATCGTTTTCTTAACCTTGGCCTTGGATCAGCTGTGCTGTTTCCATGGGATTTCAAATTCACCAGTACATTTGTACTCTATTGACCTTATTTAGTATTTCTCACACTTTAAATTTAACTGAAATATTATTTCTCATTCTCTAAATTTTATTCTTATTTATAATTTTTATTCAATATTAATCTATAAATTTACAATTTATATTCATTAAAATAATTTTTAACAATTTAAATTTTGACTATTGAAATACCGTTTCAATGCCCCACAAAACCAATCATTCCTTTTAGAATAAAAAATGATTTGTTTAATATAGAGAACAAAATTAAATTTTAATAGTCAAAATTTGTGACAAAAAATTTTTTTTAAAGATTTAATAAAAAAAAATTATTATGTTTGTAGACCCAATGCCCCACTAAACCAATAAATTTCTTTTTATTTATAAACTAAATTTATTTGTTTACAAGCTTATGCTCCTTGTGGTCTACGGAGAGGAAACAAATCATTATCATTTCTTATATATACATATTCTCCTCTGACAACATTATCATCATAGTCATCACCATCAGAATCATCATCACTATCCTCATTTACCTCAATATCAATATCCTTAAAACTAGAATATGTGTTTCCCCGGATTTAATTTTACAAATTTTTTTTCACACAACCAGTCATCTAGAGACCACATTGCATCGATTTTTCCCCATCTCATATGACGATGGTTATAATATGATTTAACATAAAAATTGAAAGTTTTATTTTTTAACAAATTTTGAAATAATCTAATTTCATTTTCTCCCCATACATCATTGCGTTTAGGACTAATATCTATCAGCGCTATATCAATTGTAAATTTTTGTATATTAAAAAATTCTCTGGTAATATAATATATTTTATCTTTCGGTATTCTTAGATGAGCATGAATATCTACATCATAGACCAAAATTTTATTATTTTCGTCTATTTCCATTAATATAATTACTCCTCTACCTTGCATATTTCCGTCATTATATACGATTGGAAAACATGCATAAAATCCATTTTCTTCTGTAAATTGAATTTTTAATATACTATCATTAATTTGATAAAATTTATGCATGTCAGTTTTCATTTTTATAAATTCAGCCTCTCTTTCATTCATCCATACTTTAATCGAACTAGGGCTATTAGCTTCAACTACTGTCACCTTATATCCCTTATTATTTAGAATTGAAAAAGGATAAATTTCTCTTGATCTAATGACTTGATGATCTACTAATCTTGCATTCTCCATCCTAACATAAAATTGAAAAAGGAAAAAAATTTTTAATTAAATAATTTAAATAAAATTAACGAAATCATTCTGAACATTTTAGTTTAACAAAAAAAAATTACTACAATATATGTTTGGTGAAAACTTTTTATTTTTCAAAAATTTTTTCAATTTTTTCAAATAATTTTTGTATTTTTATATTAGTGTCAACTTCTTTCGTTATTGTTATTTTAGTTTTTAATTTTTGTATTTTAACAATTTTTGGCTTTTGTTTTGCGATAATTATTTTATCCGTCACTTTAACTTTTAATTTATCTTTCGGTGTTTGTGTTTGTATATTTTTTGTTTCTTTTTTATTTAAAGAAAACTCCCTTTCTATGTCCACAATAGAATCTGAAATTGATGGAGGCCTTTTTGTAGGATAAGAATCACATAGCCAATGCTTTAATGGCATTGTACCTTGGTCAGTCATTTTGACTTTCATTTTCTAAAAAACATAGAGAGAAAAAAAATTTCTTTTTATATTCATTTATTCCTTACTTAATTTTTTCGTTTATATAAATTCTTATAATTTTAAATTTTTAGAAAAATTTATTCCCTTTTAGATATAAGAAAACTAATAGAAAAAAAACATCATCAATTATTATTTTATAAAAAATTTTGTTCAAATACCTTTTTGTTTAGACAATCCAAAATAACACACAACACTTTATAGCTTGTCACCCACTTGATAGACAAAATAATACTAATTTTGCTTTTAAAATTTTGACACTTTACCCTCTATATTATACAAAGTCTTGAAAAATTAAATATTTCCAAATTCAATATTTGTGAAAATCATATACGAAAATACCCTTGAAATAGACAGATGAAAAATAGACTGAAAAATTCAAAATTTTATCCATTCATACCTTATATACTAATTTCTTATTTACAATTTTTTATAAGAATTTTTTTTAACTTATATATTTACCATTGCATGCTTTAATTCTAGTATCACTTTTATTCTATATCTTTTAATCATATTTTTCTTTTCTTCTTGTATGATGATTTTTTTATAATAATAATTTTTTTATACACCATATTTACACTATTTTAATTCACATTTTTTTATACATGCTAAATAACTTATCTAATATTTTAAATTTAACAAGAACTAACACTTAGTGTCTCTATCACTTTCAATTGTGTTGTCCTCTTCTTCTTGAATTTGTATAAGTTGATATTGGTGAGTCCAAAATACCAACTACTAATCACTATCACTTTTATTTACACTTGCAATTTTTATTTAATTAACATTATAGTTCCAAAATTATTATTATTTTTTAAAAAATAATTTTAATGTTAATTAAAAATTGTTTAAAATCTTGTGATTTATTTATTTACACTTTGTTTATTGTTTTATTATCCACTTTATTTATTTATTTTAATTATTTATTTATTATTCACTATGTTCACATTTTTTTATATTTATTTAATGTCACATGTGTTGTTTATTTAATTTTCACATTTTTCATTATTATAATTCCTTAAAATATATTTCTTCAAATCTTGGCTATGATACATTCCTTTTTCGATTTTTGATTTCGAATCCCACAGAATGTATGTTCCTTTTTTAATGACTTTTTTAATTTCATAAAGTCCCTCGTAAACTTGAAGAAATTTCGCGATAATTTTATTTTCTTTATCAGATTTATTAAGCAGTTTAATTAGAACTAAATCTACAACTTTAAATTCGGACAATTTGTGCGAAATATTAAATTTATCAGCTCGTTTCTTTCCTTTTTTTACAGATATTATCATACGCTAATTCTAATTTTCTTTCATAATCTAAATCCTTCGGATTTGGAGATAAATTTAACCATTTTTCCCACACACGTTTTGGTTTTTTCTTGAGATGTAACTCCACTGGTGTAAACTCCGTAGTTTCATGGTGAGTTTCATTGATGCAATCTTCGATGATTTTCACCCAGTTCCATTATGAATTGTGTCTAGCGTTAGTTAAAGTTCTAAAAAATCTTGATAATTCCCTGTGAATTCTCTCGACAATATTTCCCTGCGGATGTCTAATAGATGAAAACACTGGTTTTATCCCTTCTTCTTTTAGCTCATTAGTCCATATCTCTGATGTAAATTGCGTACCGTGGTCCGAAATAATTTTTTCTGGTTTTCCGAATTCTTTAACATGATGATTGAAAATTTGATTAATTAGCGCTTTTGTTGTCATTTTTCTAATAGGGTATAATTTTACAAATTTACTAAATGCATCTATAGTTGATAAGATGTATTTAAAACCCCCTTTAGAAGCTGGTAAAGGACCGTAAAAATCGATAGATAAAATTTCTCCCGGTTTTTTAGGTGCATAATTTCTCATTTCTGCGTAACTAGTTTGATTTGAGACTTTATTCTTTTGACATGAGTCACAGCTTGCTATTCTATGCCTAATAACCTTGGAAAAATTCGGATAATAAAAATATTCATTTAACATGCGAAAAACACGTTGTGGTCCTACATGTCCATACATTTCATGAGTTTCGTCAATTAAATCATTAACTAAACTTTTAGTTAAACATAATTTTTTATTATCTCCCGCAATAAAATATAATAAATTTTTATCAATCAAAAAAGTTTAGTTTTACCAGTTTTAACATCTGACATTTTCTGTTTTAAAATTGAGTCTGATTCTTGTTCATCTTCAATATTTTTAAATTTATTTCGCAATTGAGAAGACGGTTTTTTAGCTAAATTATACAAAATTAATTTACCCTCGTGTGATTCTATATCCATTCCTGATTTTTCATAAATTGGTGCCGTATTATTTTTTCCTTCAATATATTCAATATCGAAATCGAAATCCTGAATTGCTAAAACCCATTTTGTAATTCTACCGCTTAGTAGTTTACAAGATTTTACAAAAGATAATGCCTTATGGTCCGTTCTGATAATTACACGAGTGCCCAAAATATACGATCGAAATTTGAGTAAACTCCATACAATCGCAAGTAGCTCTTTCTCCGTTGTAAAATACGTCAGCTCAGCTCCTTTCAACGTACGGCTCGCAAAAGCTATAGGTAAATATTGTCCGTCTTCGTCTAACTGGTATAGCACGGATCCTATCGCTACATCGCTTACATCTGTTTGTAAATAAAATGGTTTAGATAGGTCGGGGTAACTAAGAATTGTATAATCACAGAATAGAAATTTCACACGATTACATGATTCTTCTTTAGAAGAATTCCATTCCAATTTATTTCCTGTTTTTAATAATTGGAGTAGAGGAAAAATTTCTTCCGCATGATTTTTAGTAAATTTTGTATAAAAATTTATTAAACCTAAAAATCCTCTCAATTCTTTTAAATTTCTCGGTCTCGGATAATCATGGATTGATTTTATTTTATCCGGATCTGGTTTTATCCCGTTTGCCGTTAAAATATGTCCTAAAAATTTTACTTCTGGTCGAAAAAATGAGATTTTTGAAAATTGATGGTCATATTATGCTCTTCTAAGCGATGAAATAATTTTTCTAAGTGATAAAGATGTTCATCGATACTTTGTGATGTACACAGCATGTCGTCAATAAAAGTGATCACAAAATCGCCTATACCACATAATACCTGATATAATGCTCTTACTAACGCACTTGTACTAGTTTTTAAACCGAATGGTACAACATTGAAAACATAACATTTTCCTTCGAAAATAAATCCAGTATATTCGGAATATATATATATATATATATATATATATATATATGTCGTAGCCGAATAGAAAAATCCTCCGTTTAGCTAAACGCCTAGGCGGTTAGCTAACCGGCGCCCAATAAACAAATGAACATAATAATTGCTCATATTCTTCTATTAGCCTGAATGAATCCGTCAGTTAGCCAACTGACTAGGCAGTTAGCTACCCGCCTAAGACGTTTTAGGCCAATAGACGAAATACAAACTCACGAAATATTATTAAAAATTAAATAATTTAATTAATATTTAATTTATTAAATTAATAAATTTAATTTAATGAATTAATGATTATTAAATTATTAGAGTAATAAATTTAATTATTTAAGTTCATGAAAAATAAATTAGGTTTTAACAAATTTTATTTAATTTCATACATTTAATTTTTAAATAGTTTATTTATTGAAGCAAGGCAGACTTTGATGACATCGAGAATTACAATTTAGACCGGATTTAAAGCAAATGCATTTTTTGTATTCATTATCAAATCTAATATTCGAATTAGACAATTGATTAATGTAAACAATATCGACGCATAGACAGAGAGAACAAATAGTTTTGGAGAGAGAAAAAAATAACATAAAATAAAAGACTGAAAATCAAAATTTTCGTGAGATTGCAATATGCAATATAATTGTTCTATTCCAATGAACAAAATTAAATATAAAGGAAATAATTTACAATATTAATTAATTAATTAAATTAATTAATCTAATAATTTAATATTCATTAATTCATTAAATTAAATTTATTAATTTAATAAATTAAATATTAATTAAATTATTTTATTTTCAATAATATTTCGGGAGTTTGTATTTCGTCTATTGACTTAAAACGTCTTAGGCGGGTAGCTAACTGCCTTGTCAGTTGGCTAACTGACGGATTCATTCAGGCCAATAGAAGAATATGAGCAATTATTATGTTCATTTGTCTATTGGGCGCCGGTTAGCTAACCACCTAGGCGATTAGCTAAACGTATATATATATATATATATATATATATATATATATATATATATATATATATATATATATATATATATATACGTATATATATATATGGAATTTGCTAAAAACTACTAACTAAATCTAATGAAGACATTATTTTTCATTATTTCATTATTTACATTTTCATTATTTTACATTCGTTTTTCTCGCATCCAAACAAAATCTTATAGTGCCATCTTTTTTTGTTGTAACACAAATTGGATTCACATACGATGTATTCATTTTTTAATAATATGTAATTTAATTAATTTATCTAATTCTTTAATAGCTCTTTCTCTGAGTTTCATTGGAATCGGATAGGTTTTTTTAAAAAATGGTTTCGTATCATCAACTTCTAATTTATGTTCGTATACAGAAATTCTACACGTCTTTTTCGAAAACACATTTTTATAACGTGAAATAAGCTTGAAAAATTGTTCTTTTTCATTTTGATTTAATAACGTGCATTCATGAATTTTATCTTTTATTTCTTCTTCAGATAAATCAAATTCAAATTGTGTGTCATTGTAGGTTTTTGTATTTATAATTTCATTAATTACCCCAGGACTAACTTCATGAAATTCTATTTCACTTAATTGATTTATTATTACTTTATAGATATCATTTTTTTCATTATTATTTTCAATTGTAATTTCTTTTTCGAATTTTTTTTCAATTGCTAAATTAGTTTCGAATTTATTTTCAAATTCATTATTATTTTAATTTTATTTATGCTTTCATTGAGCATTTTCATAGTTAAAATTTCTTCACCCCTCATTACTTGAATGATATCTTTTTTAAAATCAATTTTTGTTTGAAAAACTTTTAACATATCAGCCCCAATTATACAATTACAATTTAATTTTAGTACTATTATAAATACATATTGACCTTCATAACCACACATTTTGAATTCAGCTAGAATTTGTAATTTTATTTTAATTGGACGTGCTCCGGTTGCACCTACAATACTCATACCTACAAATGGTAATTTTTCACATTTTTCAAATTCTTCTATATTTTCTACATAAAAATTTTCAAAAATGCAAGTTATTTGACTTCCTGTATCAATTAATGCTTTTACTTTTTTATTTTCAATTTCAAATTCTATTACAGGACATTTTCCTAAGTGATCATGAACATCTATTATTTGTTCATCTAACAATTCTTCTCGCAAATCTAATGGAATTATTTCTTTTGATTTATCTATTAATGTCATTGACCTCGGATTTGTATTAAGCGAACTTGTATTTACAAACCCGAGGTTTACTAGTTTTCCGAAGTCGTAGATGGTTCACAATAATCTTCGTTATTACTAGATTTTATTTTTTTACATTTTTTTGTTGCATTAATTCTGGCTTGTTGAGAACTTTCATTATTTGGATATTTTACAATTGATGGTTCTCTATCCTCTTGTTTTACATCATAAGAAACATATCTTGAATTCTCAACATAACCATTATTATAATATTGGCGTTGATTTAAGTTGTTCTGAGAATTATATTGACGCGGATAATTACTAGAATTACCTTGATTTTGATTATTTTCCCGATAACGATTTTGATTTTTAAAATAATTTGAATTATTTTTATAACGGCTTTGATTTTGTTGTTGTGAATTTTGCGCATTACTTTGTTGTTGATTATAATTTTCAGAATCACTCCTTAAATTGTTTTGATCATTGCTAGAATTTTTGTTTGAAAAATTTCTTTGAGAATTAACTGGACCTGCTCTATCGAATTTTTCTAATAAATCTAATAAATCGTTTATTTTTTTTATTCCTTTAATTAAAATTGCAGTTTGAATATCCTCACTAAAATGTCTAGCAATTTTCATCACAATTTCATTTTTAAGGGTGATGGAATTAAGTCTTTTGCTTTATTTATTACTTTAATCGCATACGCTGACCTTGATAATTTTCCGTGTGGTCTGTAAGAACCGAATTCTAAATTTGTGCTAATTTTAAATCGTATATCTTTATTCCAAAAACGATTAATAAATTTCTCTTTAAAATGACCACAGTGATCATTTTCTTCTGTAACTAAATTCCACCAACATGCTTGAACTACATATTTGATTTCTGAGTTTAAAATATCATTAAAATTGATATAATCTTCTATTTCGCGTAAGAATACCATCGGGCGTTCTTGAATACTTCCAGAATACTTCAGTAATGGATACTCTCTAATCCACGAATTTTTACTAGTGTTATCACTTGTTTTTAATCTATTAATTCTTTGTTCGAATAAATCTTGATCTTTATAAACTTTCTTAAAAATGGTAATATTAATTCATAAAAGTGCACGATTTCCCCAAATTGCAATCGGTTTTACTAAGTACTAATATAATAATACGAAATATTAAAACAGAATTTCTCTTCGTGTATAACCTAAATTATGCCTGTACCTTCTATTTTTTAGTGTAGTAATTTAATTAACTAAATTATTTTATTATATCATTTTTAATATTTGGGAAGCCCAGTTAGTTTTAACTTACAATGAAATAATTTTTAGAAATTGACAGTAGAAATATTACTATTTGAATTAGTGACTGACTTTTTGCTTCTAAATAAGTTAATGTTTAACAAATTCAAATATAATATATAGTGTAGCTTGAACTACATAATTGTCGAATCCTTAATGAAGTCATATAATATTATAAATATTTTAAATAAGGAAATTTAATAGTTGCATAAAACAAATAAATGTTTATGAGTAGAATATCTTTTTTGGAATAAGTTTTTAAAAAATATTTTTCATATTTTTTTAAATAATTCTCATTTTCGTAGAGAAAATTATATGAAATTAAAGCTTACCTTTTCTAGTTTCCATTTCCGTAAAATATATTAAGGACATTTAATGGGATTAAGCGAAAAAAAAATTATTTAAAATGTGCGTTTTTGAGAAATTTGACAAATGGTAAGAAGTTGAATCCTAACCCATTTAAAAAACCTTGTTTAGGATTCAACTTCTTACCATTTGTCAAATTTCTCAAAAACGCACATTTTAAATAATTTTTTTCGCTTAATTCCATTAAATGTCCATAATATATTTTACGTAAATGGAAACTAGAAAAGGTAAGCTTTAATTTCATATAATTTTGATAAAAATCGATGGGGGGTGTTTTGAGATATTTAAAGTTTAATATTTCAAACAGGAATTTCTCTACGAAAATGAGCTCAATTTTGAAAAATAAAAAAAGAAATAGAAAGTTAATGAAATTCTCTTTCAAATCAGTACATAATATATTATAAATAATTAAATTTTTATTTAAAAAAAATTATTAGAAAATCGCTCTCCTTGCGATTGTTTTTTGTCAGTGAAACGATTTGAAATGGAATGCCCCATATATACCCAGATAACCAGCGTACTAGTACGATGCATGTACAATACGAGTATGGCGTATAAGTCGTACTGGTACTGTACCCGCCATCCACCTTCGCACGGTACCAGGTACTGTACCAGTATGCCATACCAGTATGCCACACTCGTATAATACGAGTACGATAATAGTATGGTGTACTAAAGATTTTTGTAATTTAGTTTAACGTACGGTTACTGTATTTGTACTATACTAGTACCACGTGTAAAGCCTTTTATATCCCTCTCCCTATTGTGCCTTAGTTTGTATTAAGTATTAACTAATTCAATTTAATATTTTATGATAAATTTTCTGAAAGAATCATTATTAAGATCAATTTAATTTTGAAGTAATATATTTTTATTAAAAGAGTTCTTTTTTGTACGTAAAAGATATTTATTACATGTAAATCATGTAACTTGTAATCACATTTACTTATATTAGAACAATCAATGTTTTGAAGTATTTTAATTAAATAATTCTGCAGTGGTTTTGCTTTGTTAATTTTTAAACATTCTTTAAAATAAATATGAATAATTACTATTTATAATCTAAAAATACTTTAATGTAAGGAAAATATTTTAGACGTTCTAACCTATAAACGATGACACATGTTTATGTAATATATAAGAAAAATTATTAAAAAATTGTGCGATTGCTATATATATATATATATATATTTTATTGTAACTCTTGAATTAAAAAGTTTTTCTCAAGTGTAAAGTACAAAACAGTTGAAAATTCAGAAGTTGTTCATTGTTGTAGTAGTAATTAGAATACGCTTATGATAAAAATAAGCATGATGACCAAGCAAAACCACTTGAGATTAATAGTATACACTTATTACATATGAATTAATAGAAACTAAACCACTGATTTCTAATTTAAATATAAAGACACATGTTACAAAGATAAAAACTTTTGGATTGCATCCTAAAAGTCAGCTTTTCCACAAAAAATCATTGCTCCCTGTGCACTGGATGCATATTTCATTGACAACTGTGAAGTAAATTAGGTTATGTTTGCATCACCACGCAGAGTATAATAGTATAATACCATTACGTTGTACTGTCATTTATCAAAATACAGCATATTCGTACGATTATAAATAGTAATTATTCATAATTATTTTAAAGAATGTTTAAAAATTAACAAAGCAAAACCACTGCAGAATTATTTAATTAAAATACTTCAAAACATTGATTGTTCTAATATAAGTAAATGTGATTACAAGTTACATGATTTACATGTAATAAATATCTTTTACGTACAAAAAAGAACTCTTTTAATAAAAATATATTACTTCAAAATTAAATTGATCTTAATAATGATTCTTTCAGAAAATTTATCATAAAATATTAAATTGAATTAGTTAATACTTAATACAAACTAAGGCACAATAGGGAGAGGGATATAAAAGGCTTTACACGTGGTACTAGTATAGTACAAATACAGTAACCGTACGTTAAACTAAATTACAAAAATCTTTAGTACACCATACTATTATCGTACTCGTATTATACGAGTGTGGCATACTGGTATGACATACTAGTACAGTACCTGGTACCGTGCGAAGGTAGATGGCGGGTACAGTACCAGTACGCCTTATACGCCATACTTGTATTGTACGTGTATCGTACTAGTACGCTGGTTATCTGTATATATATATATACAGCGAGCGATTCTATGTCAAGTGATCAAGGGGTCTTACGGTGTAGGGGAGACTGGGGTAAACCCGCTCACTTTTTTTCAGAACGATAAAAACCTAGGAAATTATTCACTAAATCCAAATTAATTCATATAATTTGAAAGCTTATGATTTCTACTAACAAAATAAAAAAAATTTTTTAATTAATCTTTCTTCGTCTTACTTGAGGAAAATTTTCAATAAACATATACCTTTTTAAATGTACCTAACGTTTCTCGTTTTAAATTATTATCAAGAATGAATACAATTTGGGATGACGATAAGTTAATGAGCCTACTAAATTTTGTGAGGGAATAATTTGTTTAAAATTCAACATGAAAGAAAAGAATCGACAAAAATTCAATGAGTATTATTAAAATTATAAATCTTACTTTGAAGGAGAGTCCAGAATAGGGTTAGAAGCGCGTTAGTCACGTGATCTCCATACACAATACATACCAAAGCGCTCCTAACCTTATTCTGTACTCTCCTTAAGAATTGGCGATTCCAACAGTTCAACCAGCGCTCCAGTGATAAAAAGTTGAACTAATATGTACGTGACACTTTCATAATAAACATTAGGCAAAGAGCTACCAAAATTGTGATTTCGTCAAATTTAATTAATTATTTTATTATAGATTTTTTAAAATGACGTGTATATTAAACTTGAAGGTTTTTTCGCTATTTTAATAGCTGCAAAAGAAGTTGCAAACACATTATTGTTCTTAAGTGTCAAAGAGAAAAGGTTACTCTTTTATAAAAATTGAATTTTATTTATGTCTCAGAATTATTAAGTCCAATCCAAATCTTGCAAATATTAAACTGATAATTTTTATTGTTAAATAAATGTTTCAAAGTAAACGTTTTGTAAAGAAAAAGGAAAAACCCAAACATAACCCCAAAAATAATAAATGGATTTTAACGCAAATAAGAATTTAATTAAAATTAATTTTAAATTATTTTAAGATTTCTAGTTTTAAAATTTTGGAAAAAACTGTTATATTTAAATCTTTTGTGAAATATTTATTTTTTATTAATCTAAGTCATTCCGAGATAAAAGGGATAAAAGAGATAAGTCTCTGTCACTTAAGAACAATAATTTGTTTCCAACTTCTTTTGCAGCTATTAAACAAGCGAAAAAGCTATAAAAAAGAAATCTCGACTTCGGTAGCTCTTTGCCATGTGTTTATTATGAAAGCGTCATATATATATTAGTTCAAATTTTACCATTGGACCGCTGGTTGAATTATTGGAATCGCCAATAACGATTACTGGTGGTGAATAAACTGGTAACACTTGGGCTTATTTCCAAAATAATATTCTTTAAAACTTTATTAAAATTAATACTTATAGAAATAGTTTACTTTCAAATATTAATGGAAAAGTTAAAGTTTAAATTAATATAATATTATGTTACCTGAAAATTTTGTTAAGACTGAAATTTAATTGTATGTCCATGCATTTAAAATGTTAATAAAATAATTTAGTCCAGTTTAATTTCTTGTTATACATACACTATATGAGCGATTCCATGTCAAGTGATCAAGGTGGAGAAAATTTTTTTTAAATCGTAGCGAAAGTTAGGGCTTTTGTAGTACTAATAGATAGTAATTTTTCGTAAAAATATTTTTTTACCTAGTCCAAGATTTTCCAAGGGGGAAGGGGTTAAATTTTTCTGTTTTTCGGTACAATGCTTATTTCGATAATTTTTTACTTTTAAACAATTAAACATACAAATTTGACAAGTACATTTTGCAAAGGTTTTTTCATCCTCTGTTAATTGAAAATAAGCATTTTGAAAAAAAATTTTAACCCAAAAAAATCAAAATTAAAAATATATTTCAATTTTTGGGAGGAGAGGTACGAATTTTTTTCTTTTTTTTAAACGAAAGCTGATGATTTTTCCTAAAAGGACACACACACACACACATATATATATATATATATATATATATATATATATATATATATATATATATATGGGGCGTTCCACGCGAAATGGGACAGTAGTTGACGTGTTTTTGAAGGTTTTCAAAATTTTTTTATCCAAAACCTGACGCACCAAAAACTTCTACATAGTCTTAAATTGAAGCTTGAATTGTCCACTACAAGACCCATATCCGTAAAACCAAAATAGATTAAAATTTTTTCAAAACATGGGGTTGAAGTTACTAAAAATGTGATTTTTAGGGTCGCTGATTATAATCATCAGATTATAACATTTTATAAGTTTCTGGCACGTCAGATTACAATCCGCGACCTCAAACACCCTTGAGTAATAATTTTCAAGCGAATCCAAAACAATTTTAAAAGTGCATTAAAGCAACCCAAAAAACACATTTTTGGTAACTTCGACCCCATTTTTTGAAAAAATTGTAATCTTTTTTGGTTTTACGGATATGGGTCTTGTAGTGGACAATTCAAGCTTCAATTTAAGTCAATGTAGAAGTTTCTGGCGCGTCAGGATTAGGATAAAAAAATTTTGAAAACCCTCAAAAACACGTTTTTTGGGGTCTTTATCCCCACTTTTCTCAAAATCCTGACGTGAAGGCCAATTTTGTGACCCGGGATCGTGTTCAGCGTCTTTAATGGACACTATGAAATCCCATAAAAAAGTAAGACTTTTTTTGTTGACCTGTGTTATTAATAATTTTAGCTCAAAAGCCCTATTGTTTGCTATATTATATGGTTATAAAAATTAAAAAATTCGAAATAAATAGATCCCATCGTTTGCCCACAATCAGACAACGCCTAAAAGTTGTTAATTTAGTTTTAGTTTCTTACAAAAATTTTTGAAAAAAATCGATCGATACATACATTTTTAAAAATAAATTTTTTTTAAATTAAAAAAAAATTTTGTAAATTTAAAAAATAATTTTTTTTATATTTTTATCAAAAACTACGTATAAAAACAAAATGTTTCATATATAGAACGTCGAATTTGGTTAATTTTTGACCGAGTTATAACCATTTAAAAAAAACATTTTCGTAAAAAACGTGATTATTCAAAAACCTGTATCTCTTAAACGGCTAGATGAAAAAATTTGAAAAAAATTATGGTAGCTTATTTCAATGAGCACTAAATGAAAAAAAATATTTGAAAAAAATCTGAGATGCAAATGTCAAATACTGTCGGATTGCCCGGTCAATGTCAAAAAATATTCATATTATTCACTTTTTGCGGGCAATTTCGACATTGCCCGGTCCAAGTTGGGCAATGTCGAAAATTCAATATAATAGCTTCATACGTCATGATAAATACAAAACTAATCACACAATAACGTATATAAACTATACATCTATTGTCTCGATTGTACTGCAATCAAATTTTGACAGTTTATTACTCTGTACGGTATGAAGGCAAATAATTTTGATTAGTTTAAAACTAACCGTCGTTAATTATCGACGCAAAAATAATATAATCGTCATGGATATTTCCAATCAAATGCGGTTTAAAATAATTTTAAATGAATTAATTTCGAAAAAACGGAACGACAATAGTGCATTTCTATCTTCTACTGAATATGAAGATTCTGTTAAAAAAGTGGAAAGTTTGAAAGTGAAAGATAAAAAGACTTCAAATGAATTTAGGTTTTTACGTCGATTTGACACGATTTCAGTAAATGAATAAAAAAAGTTAATTAAACCGATAAGTAGTGGAAATGATAAAATTGTTTATTATATTAAAAATGAAGATTTATTTGAAGTTCTTTGAAATACACATTTTTCGATTGGACATGGTGGCAGAAACAGAATGGATTATCAGTGCTAATACTGTCACAGATACACCGAATCCCACAGACGACTCTCAAGTTCTTTTAACATTCCATGAAATAACCATTAGTTAATCTAAATCATTAATTAATTTAAATTAATCATAATTTCAAAGAAACCAATTAAAAAACGACTTTGAACCATTTCGCAAAATCGAAAAAATGCAGGGGAGTGCTTGTGAAGACAAGCAAAGAAAATGTTAAAATTATCTGCTCAAAACCTAACGCCTGTTTCCATTGCATCTACAGTTAAATTAGAGTCTTCATAGAATGTAAAAAGAACTTGAGAGTCGTCTGTGGGATTCGGTGTATCTGTGACAGTATTAGCACTGATAATCCATTCTGTTTCTGCCACCATGTCCAATCGAAAAATGTGTATTTCAAAGAACTTCAAATAAATCTTAATTTTTAATATAATAAACAATTTTATCATTTCCACTACTTATCGGTTTAATTATTTTTTTTATTCATTTACTGAAATCGTGTCAAATCGACGTAAAAACCTAAATTCATTTGAAGTCTTTTTATCTTTCACTTTCAAACTTTCCACTTTTTTAACACAATCTTCATATTCAGTAGAAGATAGAAATGCACTATTGTCGTTCCGTTTTTTCGAAATTAATTCATTTAAAATTGTTTTAAACCGCATTTGATTGGAAATATCCATGACGATAATATTATTTTCGCGTCGATAATTAACGACAGTTAGTTTTAAACTAATCAAAATTATTTGCCTTCATACCGCACAGAGTAAAAAACTGTCAAAATTTGATTGCAGTACAATCGAGACAATAGATGTATAGTTTATATACGTTATTGTGTGATTAGTTTTGTATTTATCATGACGTATGAAGCTATTATATTGAATTTTCGACATTGCCCAACTTGGACCGGGCAATGTCGAAATTGCCCGCAAAAATTGAATAATATTAATATTTTTTGACATTGACCGGGCAATGTCGACAATGCCCAATAATCGACAATGACCGTATTATATACATATATATATATATATATATATATATATATATATATATATATATATATATATATATATATTTATATATATATATATATATATATTTATATCTGAGGCGTTCCACGCGAAATCCGACAGTATTTGACTTTTGCATCTCAGATTTTTTTCAAATATTTTTTTTCTTTTAGTGCTCATTGAAATAAGCTACCATAATTTTTTTCAAATTTTTTCATCTAGCCGTTTAAGAGATACAGGTTTTTGAATAATCACGTTTATTACGAAAATGTTTTTTTGAAATGGTTATAACTCGGTCAAAAATTGACCAAATTCGACGTTCTATATATGAAAAATTTTGTTTTTTACGTAGTTTTTGATAAAAATATAAAAAAAAATTATTTTTTAAATTTACAAAATTTTTTTTTAATTTAAAAAAAATTTATTTTTAAAAATGTATGTATCGATCGATTTTTTTCAAAAATTTTTGTAAGAAACTAAAACTAAATAAACAACTTTTAGGCGTTGTCTGATTGTGGGCAAACGATGGGATCTATTTATTTCGAATTTTTTAATTTTTATAACCATATAATATAGCAAACAATAGGGCTTTTGAGCTAAAATTATTAATAACACAGGTCAACAAAAAAAGTCTTACTTTTTTATGAGATTTCATAGTGTCCATTAAAGACGCTGAACACGATCCCGGGTCACAAAATTGGCCTTCACGTCAGGATTTTGAGAAAAGTGGGGATAAAGACCCCAAAAAACGTGTTTTTGAGGGTTTTCAAATTTTTTTATCCTAATCCTAATGCGCCAGAAACTTCTACATTGACTTAAATTAAAGCTTGAATTGTCTACTACAAGACCCATATCCGTAAAACCAAAAAAGATTACAATTTTTTCAAAAAATGGGGTTGAAGTTACCAAAAATGTGTTTTTTGGGTTGCTTTAATGCACTTTTAAAATTGTTTTGGATTCGCTTGAAAATTGTTACTCAAGGGTGTTTGAGGTCGCGGATTGTAATCTGACGTGCCAGAAACTTATAAAATGTTATAATCTGATGATTATAATCAGCGACCCTAAAAATCACATTTTTAGTAACTTCAACCTCATGTTTTGAAAAAATTTTAATCTTCTTTGGTTTTACGGATATGGGTCTTGTAGTGGACAATTCAAGCTTCAATTTAAGTCTATGTAGAAGTTTCTGGTGCGTCAGGTTTTGGTTAAAAATTTTGAAAACCTTCAAAAACACGTCAACCCTTTTAGGAAAAATCATCAGCTTTCGTTTAAAAAAAAGAAAAAAAATCGTACCTCTCCCCCCAAAAATTGAAATATATTTTTAATTTTGATTTTTTCGGGTTAAAATTTTTTTTCAAAATGCTTATTTTCAATTAACAGAGGATGAAAAAACCTTTGCAAAATGTACTTGTCAAATTTGTATGTTTAATTGTTTAAAAGTAAAAAATTATCGAAATAAGCATTGTACCGAAAAACAGAAAAATTTAACCCCTTCCCCCTTGGAAAATCTTGGACTAGGTAAAAAAATCTTTTTACGAAAAATTACTATCTATTAGTACTACAAAAGCCCTAACTTTCGCTACGATTTAAAAAAAATTTTCTCCACCTTGATCACTTGACATGGAATCGCTCATATAGTGTATGTATAACAAGAAATTAAACTGGACTAAATTATTTTATTAACATTTTAAATGCATGGACATACAATTAAATTTCAGTCTTAACAAAATTTTCAGGTAACATAATATTATATTAATTTAAACTTTAACTTTTCCATTAATATTTGAAAGTAAACTATTTCTATAAGTATTAATTTTAATAAAGTTTTAAAGAATATTATTTTGGAAATAAGCCCAAGTGTTACCATTTTATTCACCACCAGTAATCGTTATTGGCGATTCCAATAATTCAACCAGCGGTCCAATGGTAAAATTTGAACTAATATGTATATGACGCTTTCATAATAAACACATGGCAAAGAGCTACCGAAGTCGAGATTTCTTTTTTATAGCTTTTTCGCTTGTTTAATAGCTGCAAAAGAAGTTGGAAACAAATTATTGTTCTTAAGTGACAGAGACTTATCTCTTTTATCCCTTTTATCTCGGAATGACTTAGATTAATAAAAAATAAATATTTTACAAAAGATTTAAATATAACAGTTTTTTCCAAAATTTTAAAACTAGAAGTCTTAAAATAATTTAAAATTAATTTTAATTAAATTCTTATTTGCGTTAAGATCCATTTATTATTTTTGGGGTTATGTTTGGGTTTTTCTTTTTTCTTTACAAAACGTTTACTTTGAAACATTTATTTAACAATAAAAATTATCAGTTTAATATTTGCAAGATTTGGATTGCTCTTAATAATTCTGAGACATAAATAAAATTCAATTTTTATAATAGAGTAACCTTTTCTCTTTGACACTTAAGAACAATAATGTGTTTGCAACTTCTTTTGCAGCTATTAAAATAGCGAAAAAACCTTCGAGTTTAATATACACGTCATTTTAAAAAATCTATAATAAAATAATTAATTAAATTTGACGAAATCACGATTTTGGTAGCTCTTTGCCTAGTTTTTATTATGAAAGTGTCACGTACATATTAGTTCAACTTTTTATCACTGGAGCGCTGGTTGAACTGTTGGAATCGCCAATTCTTAAGGAGAGTACAGAATAAGGTTAGGAGCGCTTTGGTATGTATTGTGTATGGAGATCACGTGACTAACGCGCTTCTAACCCTATTCTGGACTCTCCTTCAAAGTAAGATTTATTATTTTAATAATACTCATTGAATTTTTGTCGATTCTTTTCTTTCTTGTTGAATTTTAAACAAATTATTCCCTCTCAAAATTTAGTAGGCTCATTAACTTATCGTCATCCCAAATTGTATTCATTCTTGATAATAATTTAAAACGAGAAACGTAAGGTACATTTAAAAAGGTTTTTTATTTTGACGTAACAATTGATTAACTTTTAATCGGTAATTGGTAAAACTGCCCCTTAGATACTAATAACAATGTTGTCTTATTAAAAGTTCAGGGGTAAAAAGTAACGTTCTGCTTACTTTGGATATTGAATCTTCAGTTTCAGTTAAAGTAATCAAAAGAATATTCTTTTAATACACAAAACACTAAGTGTTGTTTTTGATGCTGGTAAATTTTGTTTGAGTAATCTCAGTGAGGGTAAATATTCTGTAATATAAAATTTCCCTTATTTCCGGTGTAAAAATAACACTTCCGATCTAATGTTTGATACAAACACTTTTAACGCAGAACTCAGAGTTAAAATAACACTTAGTTTTCTTTGTGAAAATATATGATACTTTTTTCATATTATTTTTGTTTTTTAAGGAGAGAGGAGCGAACAAGGTGGGTCAGAAAAAAATTTTAATCTACTGGAAAAATAATGAAGTAAATTGGAGAAAATGTTTCCGCCTTCGAGATTCCTTTGCGCATTGAGTTTGTTATCGAGGCTTTTCTCCTGCTTTATGCTATTGGCAATATCCATTTTCAATATTTCCCGCTTAAGAAATGAAGCCAGAAACGTGCGATTGCTTGCAAAAGCTATGAATATTTTAAATTTAGAATTCTCAAGATTATCCTCTAATAGTTATTTGTCCCAATCATTTTCAGATATTACTTAACATCTCAATAAGTAATTGCCTTTTTGGCTTTCAAATAAAGTAAGTTTTATTTAAATTGCATATAAGAATAGACTTAAAAAATGTATCTTATTGAACAAGTTTGTGTGTGTGACGGGGTATCTATATGTAGTATCCGTTCAGACACACTTTTAATTAAATTTTCTTTGAAATTAAATCATATATTCAAACATGCAACATTGTGAGTATTCTAAAAATAAATAGAAATGCAATTTCACACAAAGTTAATTTATTATTCATATATTTTTAATTGCCTGGCAAATTGATTTGTTATGTATTTAAAATTAAAATGAAGTAAAAAATTAAAGAAGAATTATTTCTGAACGTTTTAACTTGCTACAGATGAATTCGATTCATGTAAGAAAACTGGAATTTATATATATATATATATATATATATATATATATATATATATATATATATATATATATATATATATATATATATATATATATATATATATAAGGTGTCCCAGTCAAGGCTGTATATTTTTAAGGGTTTTATTCTGATGGAAAAATTAAAACGAAAAGTCCTTTGCACTTTTCAAATATTTTCAGTAGTTTTTCTGTAAATTACAATTGAAAAAAAACTTCGTATAGCTATTGACCATGCACGCTCTGTGAACCGGTAGGTAGGGCGTACTGTTCTAACGTTTGCAGGCCTGGACGTGTACCAGCAATGCGCGTGAAATAAATTTTTGACAGCAATTTTTGATTTCTAGATTTAGATTGTCTTAAAAACAACAAATTTGTAATCTATAAAAAAATTACTGTCAAAAATTTATTCTACGCGCGTTGCTGATTACGCCCAGACCCGCAAAGCTCGAATAGTTCGTCATGTCTACCGGCTCTCAAAGCGTGCACGACCAATAGCTATGCGTAGTTTTTAAAATTTCAATTGCGATTTACTGAAAAACAACTGAAAATATTTAAAAAGTTCAAAGGACTTTTCGTCTTAATTTTTTCGGTAGAATATAACCCTTTAATATGTACACCCTCGACTCGGACACCCTGTACAATTCGTTAACCCTTTAGCAGTTGATGACTTGAATACACGTCATAATAAAGGTTGGCTCAAACTGTCGATGGCGTGTGTAGACGACGTAAGCGGAGCTTTAGCCACCAAAACAGACAGATTATTGTCCCGAAATTGTTACTCGGGTGTTTTCGGAGTCGCTGATTACGAATCCGATGTCAGTTATTGAAAATTCGAAATGTCGGTCCAACCTAGAAGACGCGATTTTTTAAAAATTCGTCGGATCCACTTAAAACTCGAAATAATAAATTGTAATAATTTGTTTCAAAGATAGAAATAAATCTTAAACATTGAATTTTTTGTTCTAAATATTTCTAATCTAATTAATCTCCACGATAAAGCTTGATATTTCCAAACGGGTGAAGTTGGCACCTAGATTGAAGAATCCATTGTACCAAGCTCCAGCTCGCTTGTTTATAACAACCTCTTAAAGTCCTGTTCTTCTCTTTAGAAGTCCAATATTTTTTCTAGATAGGTTGCTCACCTGCATAGAGTCAATAATTGCTTAATCCCAGCTGGAAAGTCTGATCCTAGCTAACGCTGGGCATTCAGAGAGTATCTGGGACAACGTCTCGTAACTCGTAAACGTATAAGTATTTTAAAGCGGGTTTTAAATTTCACCCTCTTGATCTATCCTATCTTGCACCATGCTTAATTCTGGGATTGAACGCGAAAGCTTGGTATGTGTACCGCTTGACTTCCACCTTCCCTGCGCGTTTAGTGTGCTCATAGTAAGAGCCGCCTTTTTCATCGCAACAATATGCAGAGGTACTTAGGACAGTATGAATTCCAACGCAGCTGTAGACGTGGTCCTCTGGGCCCCGCAATACCTCTAAGAACAATTGCTTAAATTTGATCTAGTTTTTCTTTAACTGTAACTAGTTAAGTGCTAGACCAGCAAACCACCACTGCGAGAAGAAACCTGGGTTTTAAAATCATCTGATAGTGCCAGTTGACCATATTAGGCCTTATTGCCCACAATGACCCTATCGCCTTTCTACACGGCCAAATAACAGTAAAGAACTGTCCATACTGAAACTCGAAATGTTCCTTCCAACTCAGCTTTTTATCCAGGACTACTCCTAAGCCGATTTGGAAAAATAAATCTCATTTCCATAAAATATCGACTTTTTTAGGCTCGGTATCTTATATTTCCTAGTGAAAACTACTATATTCATTTTCTCTGGGTTCACAGAAATAGGCTACCATAGGTAGCCGAGTTTAAGAGAGCAACTCGCCCAATTTTGAGAGAGCTGTGAGTTTAAACGCAAGTAGCGCTGCACAATAGTCAATGGCGGAACTGGTCTTCCAACATTTTTTCAGTGTACTCCTGTTGTTGCACACTTTTTTGGCTACACAGTTTCTCTTGAAGAAATCGACAATCGAATCTCGCAGATATTTCGCTGCGAGTTCCAACTTTTCGTGCGTCCTGTAAGTGTTGGGGAAGTGCTTCATGGAGCTTCTCCACTCTAGTGTTGCGATCCTTCAAAAGAAACCCTACAACACTTTCGTGCTTAGAATTATTATTATTTTCAGAAATATCCATATTTGTTCCCACGAACAAAGAGAAAATAAAAAATAAATAAATACATATCTCGGTCTCTTGAGCGGCCGACCCATTTAAAAGGTTCTACCCCCTCAAGCACTTCCCACCAACGCCAATGTTAAAAATGCGAATCTATTACATTGCATAGCAGTAGATCTCTCTGTAACGGCAGATTAGCAGTGTTGATCGCGGTTACTGCTTGGATGGGTTACCGCTCGGGGATATGCCGTACTTTTCTGACCAAAAACATAAGTTTGTGTAAGAATAATTTATAACATATAAAAATATTTCAACCGCGGTTTCATCAATTTTTATTTTGACTAAACGAGCAATACACGATTAAAGAGATGTGCTTTTCTTCTTTTAACAAAAGAACAATATTGAAAAAATTAAGAAAGTTATAAGTAATCCTTTTCATGAATACCAAAAAACGGTTTTTGACCCTAAAATTAAATTTTGGGGGGTTTGAGTGATTTAATACAAACAATTTTTTTAATTTTTAAGAACAAACAAGTTATAATATGTCCGATATAAAGTGCCATTTCACTACCACACAGTGTAAAGTTAATAACAATCGTAATTATTAACATTCAAATACAAAAATAGACATAAATTTATTATTTAAGGTACTACTACACTTTAGAAGGCACTTAAAAGACCAGATTTAAAGAAAAATTTTCTTAGCTCTTTTATTATAAATACGTAAAAAACTTTTTTCTAATCTGAGTAAATATTTGAAAAATGTAAATACTTGGAACTTCCAAAAAGTTAATTGTTCAATGGCGAACAGTTCATCTCAGGATTGACAAATCCGAAACAAAAAATTAAAACTGCTTTTTAAAAAGGAAAGTGTTTTGCATAGAAATTCACCACCGTTAAAGAAAAATCGATTTAAAAAAAACCGATTTTAATGATGAATAAAGTTCTTGCTTGCTTTATGAGGTTCATGATATACCAACGATAAATTAAAAAAGGAAATGTAGGTTTACATATTTCTCTAATTTTTTCCAACGGCAAGACACTTACAGGTTGTACTCCAAAACAGGGAATGTATGATGTTCAAGATTGTTTTTTACATTAATTTAAAAAAATTAAAATTATTTTTAATGGGAACAGCAAGAAGCTTAAGGGGGTGTCAAAGTCGATGCGATTTTCCCATTGAAGCTCAATGCAAAAACCCAATCGACTTTGACACCGCCTTAAGGGGATCCCACATACCGACAATGCAGATCTAAAATAGCTAAAAATCTGCAACGACCGTTTCTTGGAAAATATAAAATATTATGGCCTATAAATTTGACAAACTCACTTTTTAACATAAATACGCAGGATGAGTATTTTATTTGTTGTAATTAATGAAAAAAAATTATTCATAAAAAATGAAATATGAAGAGTTTTCCTGTAACAGGTATTTTGACAACAGTTCAAACTGCAATGACCATTTCTCGAAAACAACGAAACAAAATAATGTTTCCATTTGGGAAATTTAGTTTGGTAGGAAAATACACAGGATGAGACTCATTCTTCTTGTTGCAAATTGCTATACAAAATAGTTTACATAAATTTAAGTTTTATATTCTTGTTTTCATATAGAATCAATCTTATTATGTGTATTTTTTATTGAAATTAAGTTTGTTAAATGGAAAAGTTATTTTGATTTTGTTGTTTTCAAGAAAAGGTCGTTGCAGTTTTGGCTGTTGAAAACTGCTCATATTTAACTTTTTATGAATAATTTTTTTTCAATAATTACAACAAATAAAATACTCATCCTGTGTATTTATGTTACAAAGTGAGTTTGTCAAATTTATAGGTCATAATATCTTATATTTTCCAAGAAATGGTCGTTGCAAATTTTCAACCATTTTAGATCTGCATTGTCGGTATGTGGGATCCTTTTAATAATTTTTACTATATCACAGAAAGTTACCTATTTTAAGAAATAAGCATTTAAGTCCTAAATTCTCAATTTCCTGTCATGTTTCAATATGAAAATGAAAGTTAATAAACTATAGAAATAGTATTTTTAAGCGTTTAAATACAAATTTACGCTTGGATAATAATTTCAAATAGTTGTACTCTATAAAATTTAAATTATTGTTACATTGCTTTATATTTTACTTAAAAAGTATTATCTTAAATTTTGTCTCTTGAATTTATTCTCAGTTCCTAATCCTTCTATGAAATGAGTAGATATGCAAATTAGGTAAAGAGAGACAGTCTAATCTTATATATCTTCTAAAGAGAAAGAAAGCAATAGCGTTAGATTTTCCGCGTTGTAAACAGAGACCGGTTTATGTTATTTCTATTTAGAAATTTAAAGTTGTATTAATGTGGAAATTATTGTTAAATGATGAATATTAGAAATGGAAATTAGAAATGGAAATTAGAAATGGAAATTAGAAATGGAAATTAGAAATGGAAATTAGAAATGGAAATTAGAAATGGATATTGGATATAGAATATAGATATTGAAATTGGATAAAAGGGAATAGAAAATAAAGAAAAAAGCAGAATTAGAAAGAATTTTAGTTTGAAATGGAAATAGACATTTTGAATTAAATTGTACTAAATGCTTCATCTTTCTTTTTTAAAATTAAAAAAGACGTTATCTATTTAAATTTTAAAAGTAATTTTCACTATATTGGTCAACATTACGAAATAGAACCATGGCTAATAAAAAAGAATTAGTTAACTTAAGTGAAGAAAATTATGATATAATAGATAATAAAAATGCAATGTTGAATGATGATCATATGCATGATTTTCAATAGTTTTTGGAAAGACAATCAAATTTGTTTTATAATAATTAATATGCAAAGCACTTTATGTTTACAAGCGCTTGATCTGATAGTTCCAATCGAAAAAAATAAGAGGCACATTCAAATACTTTTTAGTGGTTCTTTCAAATCATTTAAAGTTAATTTTTAAAAACAATCATTTAAGTCGTTTTCCGACTAAAAAAATTGTGTTAATCCACGTTTGATGGTTAAGTATGATTAGAAGTGTCTTTTGAATGATTCGGTTAAAGAACTCCTGTGTAGAAAAATAAACCCTAATCAAATTATTTATCAAGAAATTCCTTGTGAAAGAATTTTAAATAATGCAAAGGTAATTAATAATCCTTTGAAAACGCAACAATACAGTGCTATACCCAAATCCAATAGTAAAATTAAAAATATGTTTCATTCAGATAAAGTAGACGTTTCCTCCAAAAAAATTTAAACAAGTCAGTTTGAGTTCCAACAACAACATTCGGATAAAAGAAAGAATGAAGTTATAAGTAATGAAGTAGATTCCTATAAAAAAAGTAGTGTACAATGACAAAAAGAATATAGAGGATTACTGAAGCATACAAATTTTTTCTGTAAAGTTATTAATTCAAATGATAATAACATGAATGATTCTATTAATTTATTTATTACTCGTATTCCTTTAATATCGAATGCACATGATGGTGTAAAGGAAACAAATTCTTTATTCAAAACTGTCCGAAAAAGTGCAGCGGAGAATCAAAAAAATTATTGTGCCAAACATAAAATGAAAAGAAAAATTAATATTATTAATCATTCAGATGAAGTAGATGTTTCGTCTGTAAAAATAAAAAAGAGTCAGGCAGAATACCAAAAAAATACGGGGAAAAAAAGAAATCAAATGAGAAGAAAACAAGCTCTTTACTTGACGATTCAACAAATGTAATTTCTAATGAATTACAAAAAGGAAATGAAATAAAATGAATCAATCTGTTAATTTAGAAAATATCTTTGCTTCTATTTCTCCAATAACGAATGCACATGACAGTGTAAACGAACAAAATTCTTAGTGGAAATTCAAAGAAATTATCGTGCCAAACAAAAATTGAAAAAAAATTAATATTATCAATCATTCATACGAAGTAGATATTTCGTCTGTAAAAATAAAACAGAGCCAAGTAGAATACCAAAAAAATATATAGGGAAAAAAAGAAATTAAAAAAAGAAAATGAAAAAATCTCTTTGTTTAAATGATTCGAAAAATGTTAATTCGAATGAATTAAAAAAAGAAAATAAAATAAGCTCTTTGCTTGATGACTCTAAAATTGTTAATTCTGATCAATCTATTGATTTAATAAATACATTTAGTTCACAAAAATCAATTGTTCTTCTGCCAAGCATATCCAATGACAAAATTATCCATTAATCAAATTCTAATGAATAGTGCTTTATATCCTGATAAAGGTGAAGACCCATGTTTTGGTCAATTGTATATTTACGATCCTGAAGAAGCAATCCGTTATAGATTAAAAAGTAATGAAAATTTGGATAAAGAACTTTTACAAACTATAGAAAATATTATGAGAACTTTTAATGCATACACAAAATCTTTAATGATGATGTCAGAAATAATTAAAATTGAAACTGAATTATTAAGACAAAAAATGAAGAAATTCCTTAGTTACAATTGTTGTTTACGTTAAAAAAAGGTTTTGATAAAAATAGATACAATTTTCAAAGTTTTAATGAAATTGCTGCTATTTTTAATACAAATTCTAAAGGAGGAATACCAGAATCTTATGTAACGGTTTATAATAAGTCTACAAAGGAATTAAAATTAGTAAGTAATTTAGATCCGAAAGTTGAACCGTGGATTTATCCCAAATTTTATCCACTCGGAAATAAAGGTTATAATATTAATATGATTCGTAGTGATAGTGCTTTTAGAAGTAGAAACCATACTGCCGTACAAAATAAAAAAGTCTATAACTGACATTTGCTTTTAGGTTGTTTTTCCCGTATACAAACAAGCTAACATCAACCTTAAAGTAAATGTCAGTTATAGACTTTTTTATTTTCTACGGCAGCATACTATTTCTCGGTCTGCCTATTGTAAATACAAAATAGCTATTAGAGATAAGGAATTTAATCAATTGTTATATGGGGGAAGATAATTTCAACAATGGGTTGTTGACAATTATGTAAAAATAGAGAAAGATAGATTACGATTTTGTGCAAACAATCAAGCTTAATTGAGAAGTGAAACATATCAAGGGCTAATCGATTATTTACAAAATCATGAGTTAGATAATAATGTACATGTAGGAAAAATGCTTATATTGCCATCAACTTTGATAGGATCACCTCGTAATATGATGCAGCAATATCAGGATGCCATAGCTATTGTTGGTCGTCATGGTAGACCAGATTTATTTATTACAATGACGTGTAATCCAAATTGGAAAGAAATACAAAAAAATGTATTGCCTCATCAAACTGCTTCTGATAGACCTGATATAGTAACTAGACTTTTTGCCTTGAAGGTTAAACATCTTTTAACACTTATTGTTGACAACAAATTATTTGGAGAAGTGAAGTCTTATGTTTATGTCATTGAATTTCAAAAGCGAGGATTGCCACATATTCATTTGTTAGTTATATTGAAAGAAAATTCTAAATTATTAACTGTTGACAGTGTTGATCGTTATATTTCTGCAGAAATTCCTGATGAAAATAGCAATCCTTCTTTGCATAAAATAATAATGCAAAATAACATTCATGGGCCTTGTGGAGATTGGTGTTTAATTAATAGTAAATGTTCAAAAAAATTTCCAAAAAGCTACCAAGAAGAAACTACAATTGAAGAAAATTGTTATGTTCGTTGTCGGCGAAAAAATAATAATATAACGTATGAACGACCAAACGGATTTGTTGTTGACAATTCTAATGTAGTTCCATATTGTCCTGTACTTTCAGAATTATTTAATTGTCATATAAATGTGGAAATAGTTTCAAGTATCAAATCTGTTAAATATTTATATAAATATATATTCAAGGGTCATGATGCTGCATCCATTATTATTACAAAATGCCAATGGTGAGGTGACTGTTTATCACAATGAAATTAATCATTATGAAGAGAATAAATACGTAGGTTCTGTTGAGGCAGTTTGGAGAATTTTAAGTAAACCATTGGTGAAAAAGAGCCATAGTATTAATCGTTTACCCATACATTTACCAAATGAACAGAATGTTATTATTCGTGAAGGGAAAGATAATAACAATGTTTCATTTGATATGCAGAAAAGTACAAAATTGCTTAATTTTTTTTAAACTTAATGAACGCGATATTTCTGCTCGTCAGTATTATTATTCAAAAATACCAGAACATTTTACGTGGGTAACGAAATCTCTTGAATGAAAAAAAGTGTTCGTAAAGAAAAAGTATTAGGAAGAATGTATTCAGTTAATCCATGTCAATTAGAGTTATTTCACCTTAGATTATTGTTGCTTACAGTAAAAGGAGTAACTTCATTCCAAAGTTTAAGAACAGTTAATAGAGTTATTCATGAATCTTTTACATCTGCCTGTTTAGCATTAGGACTTATAGAAGACGATAGTGAGTAGATTAGAACAATGGAAGAAGCTACCTTCTGGATGATGCCTCATTCACTTTGACAATTATTTGTAAGAATTCTAATTCATTGTCATCCTGTACATCCGGAAAAACTTTGGGAAAAATTTAAGTGTCAAATGTCAGAAGACTATTCAAAACATGACAATATTGATGCTGAAAAAGCAGCTTATAAGAATATAAAATCAATGTTATTAAATGAAGGATATAGTCTAACTGATTTTCAGGGATTATTAGACATTGATGAAGATTTATCTGCACAGGTTGATGATGTAAACATTTTTAAACATATTAAGATAGGAAAGCAAAATTATAATAAATTAAATGTTGAACAAAAAAAAATAGTTGATTATATTCTTGAAGTCATAAAAGATCCTTCTTTAAATAGTTCTAAATGCTTATTGATTAATGATTGTTGAGGATCTGGAAAAACTTTTATATATATTACTTTATGGCATTTATTAAAAAGTAAAGAAATAAATGTTTGCAACATGGCTTTTACAGGTATAGCTTCCACTTTGCTTCCTAACGGGAAAACTGTTCATAAAGTTTTAGGCTTACATGTTCCACTGTACAGTGATTCATTTTCAAATATTAAAGTTTAGTCAAAAGAAGCACTTTTTTTAAAAAACACTGATGTTTTTATTTAAGATGAAGCACCAATGGCTGCAAAATATGCCTTAGAAGTTATGGATGAGTTATTAAGAGACATAATAAAATCAAATGAAGTTTTTGGTGGAAAAAATGTTATCCTAGGAGGAGATTTTCGACAAATTTTACCAATAAAAGAACGAGATACTAGATCAGAAATAATAAATTTATCAATAAAAAATAGTAAATTATGGTAACATTTCCAAAAGTACACATTAATAGAAAATATGAGAGCTTTACCAGAGGAAACAGAATTTGTAGGTTTCCTACTTAAAGTTGGTAATGGCGAATTAAATGATATAGATGATAACATTCAAGTACCAGAACATATTATTCAACAAGGCAGTATAGATATAGCTGAAGCTGATATAGCTGAAATGTATGGTCATTTAATACCACAGAATAAATTTAAGGAGTTGTCGGGATGTACAATTTTAGCACCTAGAAACGTTGATGTTGATGATATTAATAAGAGAGTGGTGCGTCTCTTAGACAGTAAAGGTGAAAAAATATATAAAAGTATTGATTCTACTAAAAATTGTGATAATGGAAAATTTTCTAAAGCTTTATTACCAGAATATTTAAATACTCTCTCTCCACCTTCGTTACCATCACATGAATTACATTTAAGAATTAATTATGTCGTAATGCTTATTAGAAATCTTAGTATTAATAAAGGATTATGTAACAGAACGAGGTTAATTATTTTAGATTTGTCACATAATGTAATTAGGGGAGGGTAGGCTACATTGAACCTGATATTTTCTAAAGTCCAAGAACTAATTAAATTTTACAAATTTTGATCAGGTTTTTGTATCAACATTAAGCTGAAGTACTCCTTTAGTTAATATACACGTTACAAACACAAATTATTATGATTGAATAATTAAATTTAATTTTTTTCTAACAAGTTACACTTTTCTTATTTTGAAGAATCTGTGTCTACATTGAACCACCTTTAATAAAACACTACAATTTACTTAAAAAATAATATTTCCACTTACAGATTGTAAAAAATATTATTTTTTATTAAAAAAAATAGAAAATTGTTGTTAAAGAGTTATTATTTGTTAATATGAGGCATTTTACGTGTAATGTCCTAAGTTAAAATTTCAACTTCTTAAAAAAAATTGAAACTCGGGGAATTTGTTGTTCTATCAAGTAGAAATGTGCCCCAAAAAATATTTTTGACTTTTTCGAAAATTTGAAGGGGGTAGAGGGGGGCCAATTTGACCAATTTTGCTAACACCGGCTACTTTGTGAATTTTTTCTGAACGTACTTTTAATGGGAAAAATTTTTTAGAATATGTTTCGGAAAGGTTTTTTCGTCCTCTTTTCAATGGTGAATTTTATTTTTTAATATTTTAAAAATTTATCCCAATTTTTGATAATTAATATTTAAATTTTAATTTCCCAAAAAAGGGTCGGTTTTATTTGAAAATAAATTATTGCAAACGAAAGCTGTGGTTTTTTTCCTATGCGCATGTAAATTTTCAGAATGCCCTTTTTTTTGTTTTTGAGTTATTAAATTTCAAAGAATAAATTGCTGCGCGCTACCTCGCGGGCACCTCGCATCACGCTGGGTACCACGCGGCTCAGTGCCACCGCAACGCTGCGCGCAGTAATTTATTCTTTGAAATTTAATAACTCAAAAACCAAAAAAGGGCATTCTGAAAATTTACATGCGCGTAGGAAAAAACGTCAGCTTTCGTTTGCAATAATTTATTTTCAAATAAAACGGACCCTTTTTGGGAAATTAAAATATAAACATTAATTATCAAAAATTGGGATAAATTTTTAAAATATTAAAAAATAAAATTCACAATTGAAAAGAGGACGAAAAAACCCTTCCGAAACATATTCTGAAAAATTTTTCCCATTAAAAGTACGTTCAGAAAAAATTTACAAAGTAGCCGGTGTCAGCAAAATTGGTCAAATTGGCCCCTCTCTACCCCCTTCAAATTTTCGAAAAAGTCGAAAATATTTTTTGGGGCATATTTCTACTTGATAGAACAACAAATTCCCCGAGTTTCAATTTTTTTCAAGAAGTTGAAATTTCAACTTAGGACATTACACGTAAAATGCCTCATATAGGAGATTAATATATTTTGATGTCAGGTTAGGTAGGTAAAGTGACAGTTTGAGTTTATCTTGTTCACAATTGTGATGAAAGCATGTCTTCTAGTATTTTTCTTACTAATTAGTAGAGCAGACAACTTTACCACTCTTAAAATTGAAAATTCTTTGCTTTTTCGGGAGGTTCAATGATGCCGCACTCACTGCATTCTCATAACATTCACAACAAAAATTGTTTATAATAAATTTATGTAAAGCTTAAAATTCTTTATCACATCGGAATATTGAAGTTGACACTCTAAGCGACATAAATCACAAGTTTACTAATTTTTAAAACTTCCTATTTGAATAAAAAAAATTCATTATATTTCCACAAAATTTTTTGTTTTGTACGTGAAAAACAGTTTTTTTCGTTTTTCTTTGTAAATAATAAACCTACGTGCTCGAAATTTTTGGACGTAGTCGCTTTCGGTAATACTAATTTATATATTAAATAAGAAAAAATTCCACTCAGTCATTTCTTAGAAAATTAAAGTGGTTCACTGTTGACGCTGGTTCAATGTAGCCTACTCTCCCCTAAATGTCAAATATTAAAGGGATATAAGAAAAGAAATATTGTTTTTCTATATCGAGTAACTTTATAATGTGAAAATTTATATCCGTTTACTTTTAAAAGAAGACAATTTCCTATAAAACTGTCTTTTGCAATGACCATTAACAAATCTCAAGGACAAACATTTAACAAAATATTTATTGATTTCAAAAGAGATATTTTTAATTATGGTCAGATGTATGTTGCATTATCAAGAGTGCGAGCATTTGATTCCGTAAAAATATATTTAGGAGATAATAGAAGTAATATATATAAAACAAGTTGTAAATCCAGATGTTCATTACATGAACATTTTGCTTCCTCTATACGATCAGCAAAAAAATTTGCATCCTTGTGGAGGAAGCACTAACTTATTGACACGTATTGACATACTTTCCATGTTGCTGTCTTCAAATCTAATTAAAAATTAATTTTAAAAATTTGTTATATTTATTATAATTATTTCGATTCGATTCGTCTTGATGCAAAGAATAAGATTTTAGATTTATTTTTCAATAAATAATAACATTTTCTTGTACAGCAACATGATTCTTAAGAAAAAATGAATTTTTATTAAAAATGCAACTTTTGTGTCTGTAATTGGTTTTAATTTTATAAATTTAAATACAATATATACTTTATATATAGCAATCGATCCGTCTTGATGCAAAGAATAAAATTTTAGAAATAAGTGAGTAAGATTTTCTTATACAGCAACATAATTTTGCGGAAAGAACTCATTTTTTGAGAAAAATGCGAATTTTTCAGCTTTAATTGTGATTAACTCTATAAATTCTCATACAATTTATTCTTTTTATATACCAATTGATTCGTCTTGATGCAAAGAATAAGATTTTATTATATATTAACTTCAATAACCAACTTAAAAAAAAAATTTGAAAAAAAATTTTTTTCTGAGAATTTTTTAAAGTCTATCAATCTAGTTCGAGATATTTTTATGATAAATATACCTGGTAAATTTTAGCCAAATTCGTTAAAACCTCTTCGAGTTATCGTGTTCACAAAAATCGGGATCCACACACATACACACATACGTACATCCGGACAATTGTTCAGGGTCCTATATAACATAGTCCCATATAGAAGAAAATTTGTCAAAAGGATTTTTAAAAATTTTGTAAATTAAACGACTTCAAAGTTTCCTCACGAGGAAGCAAAATTATGTATAGAGTGAAATTTTAGACTCTACTTAATTCAGTTTGTTTTGCTAAAAAAATTTAATATTTTAGGATTTTATCATTTTTTTGTAAAACAGTATATTATAGTTTAAAAACATCTTATGTGTCCGTGAAGTAATTTTTTACACACTTTTCTTGGGGGGCAAATCTTTAGAAGCTTTAACATTTAAATGTTTCAAAAAAAATTTTTGTGCACAATTTTGATGTTTTTAGTATTACATCTTCGACCAAAATAGATTTCATTTTTATTATTGTACAACCGTTATTTGGTTGCCTTCTATTTTAAAATATAAATTTTTGGAAAGAAGGTAATGTTAGATTTTTTAAATCTGTAGGAAGATATACATAAACATTTTATCTCTTACATTTAAGCATGTTATTTCTCAGTATCACAAAAACATAATTAAACATGAAAATAAATATAAGAAACGTCTAATACAACTAATAAGCACAAAATTGCAAAAAAATTAATAAAAATTTTTAACGTATTATATGTAACATGTAACATATAATAGTAACATGATTTTTTGTAATTATTTGATTGAATGAATTGTTTTAAAAATATCGAGGATCTTAATATAACCTTGAAGAAACACTAACCTTTTTTATGAACGTTTAATAAAAAATAAATGAATATTACTTAAGTGCCTTCTGTTGATAAATTTTCTATTTAGCGTTCCTTTTTTCTCGCTTTTTATTTTCTTTGCTTTGATTTTGATTCATTTTGTCACTTTTTATTATATTTTTGATTACTTCGTGATGAATAACATGGAACAAATAAATTCGAAACTTTAGATTGATTAGAAAACGATTGATTTGACCAAGCGACATATTTGACGAGCGACATTTTGAATATTTACGTAAAAAATAATTAAATGAGAATTAGAATAAATAAAAACATATGCACAGTTTTAAATAAATCTAAAGTCAGATGTGTTCTAATTTTAATGCAAATTAAATAAAAATCTAGAGAAATTATATATTTGACCAGCAAATTATTTGTGAAAATAAAATTTTGAATGAATTAACAAATAATGCCGAATTATCATTTTAATGTTTCTATATTTAAAACATTTTCTTATAAATAAATATATATATATATATATATATATATATATATATATATATATATATATATATATATATATATATATATATATATATATATATATATATATATATATATATATATATATATATATATATAAATTTCATTTATTATTTATTTATATAAATAAATATCATATAAATAAATGTTATTATAAATATAAGTTTATATGTTCTGTAATGAAAAATCCTTTATTATCAGCTGTTATGCTGTGTATGTACGCTTAGTGGCTGTAGCTGGCGGCGCCACCGTATTTGTTAATACTCTTATATTTCTGTAAATAAATAAGGAATCTCTTTGAAAATTTACAGAAAACTTTGTTACATGATAATCAACAAATGTCTCCCTGGAAGTTTGTTGAAACTTAAAATTCCTCGCAGACTTTTTGTTGTCAAAGTTAAGAAAACGTCTTTGGTGACAAGGCTCTATTTACAATTAAAAATGTTTAAACAAATTTTCATTTTTCGAAATTTTTATTATGTCATCGTCTTCCATGGATACACAATTTTTTTTAATTAAATGCATCAACATTTGCCAAAGATATAATGATTTATGTTTTAAAATTGAATGATTTTTTATTAGCAAAATTTTTCAGTTTTTCATGTTTATTATGAAAAATATTTGTTTTAGAATAAAATTTTTAAGGAAAAAAATATGCGCCTTTTTATTTCCTATATGATAGAACTTTTTAAAACTTAAAAATTTGAATTTCATTTTTTTTGAAATTTTGGAAGCTTGACTGATTTGAATATACGTGGAGAGAGCGTACGTCCCCTTATTGCAGCCAAGCCTTCATATGTTATTAAATATTGAAATATAAAATAAGAAATAGGCAAAGAAAATTCGATTATCTTAAAATATTTAATCATCACAATGGTTGTAATACGCTTGCTGGGTGTAAAAACATGATACATCGGATTGGCGTTGAAAAACATGATACCTCGGATTTGACTTGAAAAACATGACATATCGTCGTTTGAGTTGAAGAACATGACACGTCGAAAAAAAAATTTCTTTTCAATTTTCAGTTGATACCACTGACCGCTAATTTTAAAATGTGCCAAATCTTTGAAACTTTTATGAAACAAATGCTTTCGCTTCATAATATGCCAATTCAAAGAAGAAATAGGTTAAATAATTTTGTATACAGTTTATGTTGATTTGAGACATTTTAAGATTCGCGGTCAGTGGTACCAACCGAAATTTGAATAAAAAATTTTCGTTTTCGACGTGTCCTGTTCTTCAACTCAAACGACGATATGTCATGTTTTTCAAGTCAAATCCGAGGTATCATGTTTTTCAACGCCAATCCGATGTATCATGTTTTTACACCCAGCAAGCAAATAGATGGTATAAACTACTTCATTCATATTAGTAGTCAAAGTTGAAAATCACAAAATAGGCGCGCGTAGCGCTCAAAAATTAGTTCTAGTATCATAAATAACGTAAAAATTAATAAGAATTTTTATTCTGATTAATTCACCATTTTTGGCAGTGCTTAATAAAGGTTTAATATTATTTACTTTTTATAATATGATGTTTCCTAACAGAGAGAAAAATCTAGCGTTTGTATTATGATTAATCATGCTTTCAACGCATGGGATTGTCTTATAGTATATTAGTATAATTTTCACAGAATATTGGGTTAAAATCATATCTCTTCTCATTTTAGTGATCACGAAAAAAGCTAAGGTAAACATAGCCTTTTTCCTTGAATCGCAATGGTTTGAACGCGTGGCGCTTTAGGTATATAGCATGAAAATTTTCTTAGTACATTTGCAAGACCATCACCAAAAATATTCATATTACAATCTTTGATTTCGTTTTTCTCGAAATGACGTATTTAATAATCCAAACTTTAAAATTCTATAACTCATCAAATTTTTCACCAAGAAGGTTGTAAGAACACTCAAAATTTTCCAAATTTTATCAGGAATTCGCCCATATAGATAAGTCCAATAGTGTCAGAGTGGCCCCTTTTTATGCGGACGTCTACATGTAATAATTAAAAATTTATTTGAAGCAATAATATTTATAGACTCAAATACAAACAAATATATCAAAGTTGAATTTACAAATTAAATAAGAATAAATTTTACAGAAAAGAAATTACTTTAATTTCAAAAATATACATTTTTCATGAAATATTAAATATTTTACTAATGGTAATTGTAAAACTAAATAACATAATTTTTACCAAGTGATAAATTCATAAAAAATATAGAATATTTTATTAATTAGAGTTTAGACTTTATTCATTCTCAATAGTGATTTAAATTTGTGGTTTATAAATTTTTGTCAAATTTTATTCAAAATGAGAATGTAATTACCAGTTTACTTTTTGTTAAATACCACAAATTACAAAAAATAATACTATAAGATATATATGAGGCATTTTACGTGTAATGTCCTAAGTTGAAATTTCAACTTCTTGAAAAAAATTGAAACTCGGGGAATTTGTTCTATCAAGTAGAAATGTGCCCCAAAAAATATTTTTGACTTTTTCGCAAATTTGAAGGGGGTAGAGGGGGGCCAATTTAACCAATTTTGCAAACACCGGCTACTTTGTGAATTTTTTCTGAACGTACTTTTAATGGGAAAAATTTTTCAGAATATGTTTCGGAAAGGTTTTTTCGTCCTCTTTTCAATGGTAAATTTTATTTTTTAATATTTTTAAAATTTATCCCAATTTTTGATAATTAAAATTTAAATTTCTTAAAAAGGGTCCGTTTTATTTGAAAATAAATTATTGCAAACGAAAGCTGAGGTTTTTCCTATGCGCATGTAAATTTTCAGAATTGCACTTTTTTTTGTTTTTGAGTTATTAAATTTCAAAGAATAAATTGCTGCGCGCAGCGTTGCGGTGGCACTGAGCCGCGTGGTACCCAGCGTGATGCGAGGTGCCCGCGAGGTAGCGCGCAGCAATTTATTCTTTGAAATTTAATAACTCAAAAACAAAAAAAGGGCATTCTGAAAATTTACATGCGCATAGGAAAAAACCTCAGCTTTCCTTTGCAATAATTTATTTTCAAATAAAACGGACCCTTTTTGGGAAATTTAAATTTTAATTATCAAAAATTGGGATAAATATTAAAAATATTAAAAAATAAAATTCACAATTGAAAAGAGGACGAAAAAACCCTTCTGAAACATATTCTGAAAAATTTTTCCCATTAAAAGTACGTTCAGAAAAAATTTACAAAGTAGCCGGTGTTAGCAAAATTGGTTAAATTGGCCCCCCTCTACCCCCTTCAAATTTTCGAAAAAGTCAAAAATATTTTTTGGGGCACATTTCTACTTGATAGAACAACAAATTCCCCGAGTTTCAATTTTTTTCAAGAAGTTGAAATTTCAACTTAGGACATTACACGTAAAATGCCTCATATATATATATATATATAATAGGGAAATTTTGCGCAAAACAGTGAACTAAAAACTAATTTTACGATATTGACTTAAAAATTTTGTAATTATTATTATATCTCGTCCAAAAGTCTTAACACACATATGGATATTTTCTAAAATTACAAAAAAATTAATTTTCTGGTAATAAATTTATATTTATTAATAAATTTCTTGGCTTATCTACACATTGAACGCAGTGCAAATGGTAGTGACTACGGAAATATAAAGTTTCCGTTTCTTCTGCTTGAAAATAAACATTATTACAATAATAAATATTTTTAATAATTGAAAAGTGTGGTCCGTTTTAAGAAATTCTATCTATAAATACCCTGCCTACATATAATTTATCACCAAGAAGTTATTAGTAAAATTATTCCGAAAATATTTATCATTCTCTATGCTGTACGTACCGGATAGGCGTGGCCTAAAAGTCCCATTACAGGAATATATGTATTAGCAGAATACCGTGATAGTCTTGTAAATGTACTAAGAAATTTTTCATAATATATACACATACCTAAGGCGCCACGCGTTAAAACCATTGCGATTTATGGAAAAAGGGCATGTTAGTCTTAGATTTTTTTTGTTATCACTGCAATGCAAAAGTGGTATGAATTTATGATATACTGCTAAGAAAAACTCATAGAAGAAAGGCAAGGGGCAGTAACATACTACAAACGCTACATTTTTCTCTCAGTGTAGCGTATTAGAACATATTTTGATATGCGCTGCCTGCTAGGCGGACGAATGCCAGTACAATGATGGTCCTGATGGACTGAGCCATCTTTCGGAACAAAATTTGGTCCACGTTGGTTTCCAGACGGATGAATGCTAGTACAACGTGGCATCGGCTGCTTAACACCAACAGATTTGTACCGAGCCGGATGCGCAATCCGTATAATACATAGTCATGTTCCAGTAGAATGACTTTACAGTCCTACTGACAACGGTGCAGTACATTTTCGCCTGGGTAGCTACTTCATTTAAAACTATTTGCATGTAAATATTATTTTTCATTACATCAAAAGTTTGATATTTTTTAAGAAAAAACACAATCGAATAAAAATTAACATTAAAAAATGAAGAAATTTATACTTTTCTATTTAAGCATTCATTTGTTTATATTAATTTGTATTCGATTGTCTTTGTTAAATTTTCAAAAAACGAATGTGTGAATATAATAACATTTTATTCACTTTTTTAATGTTAATTTTATATTCAATGTTTTTTTCTCGAAAAATATAAAATTTTTTATTTCTTGAAAAATAATATTTTCAAGCATATGTTATAGTCAGCAAAAATATATATCCCCACCTGTATTGTTTCATATTCGACATGAGCTGCAAAACGTATTTGCAACTCAGTCTTATTTCTACCTTTGAAGTGTATTATTTATTTCATTAATAAATTGTCACTCTCTGAAGTGATAAAAAGTGAATTGTGTCTATTTAATAAATGAGACCGTAACATTTTGGCGATCCTGCTATTTTCGAGTGCGAACCTGTTTTTCTACGGAAAATATTCGAGTTCAATCAAAGGAGAAAAGAGTACCCACTCCGTGGGTACTCTACAGATACCTTCGAGAATTTTGAAAGTGATATAATTTGAAATACTTGAGCTTGTCGACCTAGACAATAAGACTCAGAAGAAGACGACTTCTGAAGGAATTTCATCCATTTGGAGATCCAGGCAGATACGTCAGCCGCTTACTTGGGGGTGCTTTGCAGCAGTGACTACAGCCACACTTAACACATCACCAGGGTCCAGAAGAAGCAGAAATACGTAAGATTTATTCAACGAATAAACTACATTTGATATGTTTGATTAATTAAATGGTAACTTGACTACGCGTGTTAGTAAGTCTTAGTTTCCTAAATAAAATAAACTATTTCTCTGAATAACCTTGTTGTAAGTGTGTAGCCACTTGAACAAGTGAAGAGAACTTAAAACTCATAACTTTTGTTACGCGAAACATTTATTTACACCCGACAAAAGTAAATTAAAATATATTCTAACATATTACACATATAGCTATTTTAAACACATAAACTATACATCTGACATAAACTGTGACTCTACTGACAAAAGTTTAAATATGGAGAACGAATCAAAAACTACCCTTAATCCACCTGTAACATCAACAACGCCAAACACGGAGCAGATTCTTTCATCTATTGTGCATCAACTTTCGAGCTTAAATGTAGGAGTTACGAGTTTAGTTCATGAAAATAAGAACAGAAAAGATGAGATAGTAAAATTAGGCAGAGAATTAGGGTTAAATCCTACGGAAGAAACAGATAACGAATCAGAAAATGCATCCCATAACGAAAGTCATTTCGGTGATAACGAATCGCAATCTGAAGTTCAGCAACAAACAAATAGAATAAATAACCAAAACACTTTACAAAATAAAAATTTAGGAAAAATCGCAGCAAAAGATATAATCAGAACTATCAAAACTTTAACGGGACAAGACGATTGTGGAGTTGAAGATTTTATTAAAAATGTTAAAAGAGCAAAAGAACAATGTTACCAACTAGACCTATTATAAGATTTTTTAATTTCTGAAAAAATTATTGGAAACGCAGAAAGAGCAATAAGATACATAGATATAGACAGCAATGCAAAACTTTTCAATGCTTTACGTGCAAATTTAACGCAAATCGGTTCAGTGTCAATGCTTCGATCAAAATTATTAAATTGCAAGCAAAATGTTACTGAAGATATTCAAAGTTTCAATAATAGATATAGAAAAATTTGTCACGAATTAAAGTATGCTATTCAATCAGAATACAGAAAGCCTATTACACGAAAAGTTGCAATCGAAAACGAAGAAATAGAAATTTTAAAAAGATACATGATGAACATGCGTCGAGATATAGGATTACAGATAAAGGCTCAACGACCGCTAAACTTGAATGAAGCTCAAATGCAAGCCATGGAATTAGAATTATGGTTTCAAGAAAGTGAAATACCAAAAAGAAAATCAACAAGTAAATCTTTGCCACGATTTCCAATCCCACCAACATTTAAAGGAATTCTTAAACCTTTCCAAAATTATCAGAATTTGTCAAATAATGTAAATGCACCTGCAGAGCAAGTTTCATCACAGATAAAGCAGGTATCATGTTTCAAGTGTGGAAAGATGGGACATATGACAAAACAATGTACTAAATCAACAAATTTTCGCGTCGGCTGGTTGCCGAAGAGACCACAGGAATTATTCAGAGTGACACGCGAAGACCAAGAATTTTCAGACATTCAGTCAATGACCAAGGAAGAAATACAACACCACGAGCAATACGAAAAGAAGGTCGAATATCAACCTTGTGTGGACGATTACAATCCGTATACGGAAGAGCTGATAACGGAGAACAATACATATTATTAATAGACTCAGGAGCATCAGTTAACATAATAAAGGAAAATAAAATACCTAAAAACAATTACACGACTTTTAAAGTGAAAAAGAATTTTTGTATGGGTAAAGATAAATATCAATCTGAATACGCTGTCCATTTAAATTATTTCGGAAAAAAATAGTTGTTCCATATTGTCGACGAAAACTTCCCATTACCTGAGGATGGAATAATTGGATGGACATTTTTACTGCAATATGAAAAATACATCACAAACAATAAGACGTTTAAGGGGGTATTCTGGTGTTCGGCCCTGTTTTGGAAGGTTATTTCAAAATTTTTTTTTCAATACAACATAAAATATAATCCGATTAAATACTTTTCTAACTTTTCATTTATGTTAACAACTGTTAAAAAATTTTTTTTTAATACTTTTATTAAATTTTTTATTAATTACTAAACAATTAATTTAACAATAAAATATGTATATGGGCGATTCCACGTGAGATTTTAGTCGACCTCTCAAAATCGGCCAAAAATATTTTTTTTCTATTCTGTATCGAAAAAAAACAGTTACGTATTTTTTTATTTTTCTTTAATTGTCAAAATTTTTGTGTAATGAATTTTCGAAATTTTGCACTTTTAACCGTAGACCTATATTCAGTAGCTTATAAGTCCGAAAATATTGAGTTTAGAAAAAAGTTGTCAAAGAACGAAAGTTTTAGATCTCTTTGGACTTTTAGGAAATGAAAACAAAAATTTTTTTTTCATTTTTTATTAAAAAAATAAAAAAAATTTATAAACAAATTAATTTTTTTTAATTTTGGGTATGATAAATTTTTAATTTTCTTTTTTCAAAACATACCTGTAAATGATAAGAAGGTTTTGCAAAAAGTTTCAGAGTGGGCCTGACAAGTTTAATGAATTAAAAAAGATAATTAAGCTGCCCGTGCAGGTCGCACGCCCGCGGCGCAATATGATTTTTTTACAATTTACTATTAAAAATTGTCTAGAGCCTGCAAATTTAATAATAATCAAAATCCGATAAAATTTGTAGGGTCTAGACAATTTTTAATAGTAAATTGTAAAAAAATCATATTGCGCCGCGGGCGTGCGACCTGCACGGGCAGCTTAATTATCTTTTTTAACCCATTAAACTTGTCAGGCCCACTCTGAAACTTTTTGCAAAACCTTCTTATCATTTACAGGTATGTTTTGAAAAAAGAAAATTAAAAATTTATCATACCCAAAATTAAAAAAAAATTAATTTGTTTATAAATTTTTTTTTATTTTTTTAATAAAAAATGAAAAAAAAATTTTTGTTTTCATTTCCTAAAAGTCCAAAGAGAACTAAAACTTTCGTTCTTTGACAACTTTTTTCTAAACTCAATATTTTCGGACTTATAAGCTACTGAATATAGGTCTACGGTTAAAAGTGCAAAATTTCGAAAATTCATTACTCGAAAATTTTGACAATTAAACAAAAATAAAAAATACGTATCTGTTTATTTTTGATACAGAATAGAAAAAAAATATTTTTGGCCGATTTTAAGAGGTCGACTAAAATCTCACGTGGAATCGCCCATATACGTGGCCTGCGGTGATGATGACATCCGATGACGTCATCAGAAACAAAAAAATCAAGTTGATTATTGTTCTATATGCCGGTGGCTATGGTCTGTACTAGAATAAAACATTTTTGTTAAATAATAACAAAATGGCGGACTTATAAACAAAAAGGTTCGAAAATCGTCTGTTTTTTATTGACAAAAAGTTAAAAATAAAACAAAGTTGTTATTAAAAGTACGTGATTCTAGTACGGACCATAGCCATGGTTGTGTAGAATAAGCTGAAAAAAATTAGAGCAATGGGACGGTTAGATTTTTTTTAATCACCACCGCAGCTATAAAAAATGTCATTTTGAAAAAAACGCGTTTAAAGTTAAACAATCGTAATCAACTATAAACCATTTTCAAAAATGGTTAAATTCGCTTGAAACTCGTTACTCGGGGGTTTTCGAGGTCGCTGATTACGAATCCGGTGATAGTTTTTAAAAATTCAAAATGGCGGATCCAATATGGCGGACGAAAAAATTTAAAAATCATTAGATTCACCTAAAGCTTGTTACTCGGGGGGTTTTCGAGGTCGCTGATTACGAATCCGGTGTTAGTTTTTAAAAATTCAAAATGGCGGATCAAATATGGCGGACGAAAAAATTTAAAAATTATTAGATTCACCTAAAACTTGTTACTCGGGGGCCATGTTTCGGACGCCATATTGGATCCGCCATTTTAAATTTTTAAAATCTGACATCGGATTCGTAATCAGCAACCCGGAAAACATAAGACTACCAAGCATTATGTAAGTCGAAGAATGTTTTGATGTTTTTGGTATGTTTTCACGATTCTCCCCACTGTGCGGTCCTAACCTGATCTCGACTATGAGCTGTTACTTCCATAATACTTGGTATTTCGGTCTAATATTTAGACAGTGAATTCTCCAAATATAGTACTTCCGAAATATGCAAAAAAAATCGATTTTTTGAAACCGAAACACCATAATACCCCCTTAAAAATAAAACAAAATTAAAAGCTGAAGAAATATCTGAACGATTAATTGATTTAAAAAATAAAACAAGATTATCTCATTTGGATAAAAATACAAAAGGTGTTTGGAGAATATACGAAAAATATCACAGTAATTTTACCCCAGACGACAACGAAATTCCCTGCACAAATTGGACTAGTAACAAAATTGTATTAAAAACTGGAAGTATTTTCCTTACCAGTGATTGAAAACGTTCTTTCAAAGTTGGGAAAAGCAAAAATCTTTTAAGCATTTTACCTGCCTTCAGGATTTCTCCAAATACCAATGGAAAAAGAAAGTCGAAAATATACAGGATTCAGCACAACTAGAGAACATTATTAATTTATCCGAATGCCTGTTGGTTTAAACAATGCACCTGCCACATTTCAAAAATGATGGACCACGCTTTTCAAGGATTAATTGGTGATGCATGTTTTTTATACTTAAGTGACATTGTTGTTTTTTGATCTACATTAGAAGAACATAATAAAAATTTAACAAACTTCATAGAACGAGAAAAAACATTGGGATTAAAATTGAAACCGGATAAGTGTGAATACCTTCGACCAGAATTAGAATATTTAGGACATGTTATCACGGACAAAGGAATAAAACCAAATCCTTTAAAAATACAAACTGTTAAAAATTTTAAAGAACCAAAAAACGCGACAGAAATACAGTCATTTTTAGGATTAGTTGGATATTACAGAAAGTTTATTAAAAAATATGCACACATAGCTAAACCATTATCAAGATTAACAGAAAAAGGAACTATTTTCGATTGGACAAAAGATTGTAGTACAAGCTTCAAACTATTAAAAAATTTATTGTGTAAATCACCAGTCTTAAAATATCCAGATTTTAATAAAAGATTTGTTTTGACAACACACGCCAGTAATGTAGGAATAGGAGCCATTCTTTTTTAAGATGGACATCCTTGTTGCTATATTTCGAGACTATTAAATAAAGCAGAACAAAATTACAATACAGCAGAAAAAGAACTATTAGAAATCGTATGGGCTACAAAACGACTAAGGCAATATCTATTGGGACGGACTTTTACTATTCAGACAGATCATAAAGCACTAATTTGGTTACATAATGTAAAAGATCCTAGTTCAAAATTATTAAGGTGGAGATTACGCTTAGAAGAGTTTCAATACGATATAAAATATGTTAAAGGAAAAGAAAATAAAGCAGCTGACTGTTTTTCAAGGCTATTTCCAATACAAGACGAGGATAGTAAAAAAGCCTCACCAGCAGAAAATTTATAAGACAATGAACTTAGTTTAACAAAAGAAGAAGACGAATACATGTCACCCGATATACAGAGATTTGATGACATTCCACAGCCGAGAAATAATGAACATTATACTGAAACCAAACAATACGATGAAACAGATGTTCTAACACAAAATTTTGTAGAATGGAAAAAGAATAAAGAAACTGTACATCTTACAATAAAACCTAACACTCAGGGAAAATTATGCAAAACAAGGCTAACAAAAGATTAACCCCAATTCAAAAAAGAAAACTGGTTAAAATATTTTGAAAATCAAGTTAAGGGGGGAGCCTACTTTAGAAGGCTTAAAAATAGCGCTTTTTTAAGAATTTTTTTAGGAAGGAGAAAAATAACTTAGACCTCCGGGCTTTTTGTGATGTTTTTGTACATATTTAAAGCATTTGTGAAAAAATTTTTGACACGAAATATTAAAAAATAGATAAGTTAAAATTAATTATAGTTGACAGTGCCCATCTGGACTTAAAAAACGGCGGGCACGATAGAGACCGCAATTCTTGTTTGAAACATAAAAATAAAGAAAAATTTTAAAGTTTACATATGTAGTTTCTATTTGAACTAAAAAAATTCCAAAGAAATAGTGAAATTCGATAATTTTGAGTGATAAAAACAGAAAAATCATTTTTTTTTTTAAAAATAATGACTTTAACTGGTTCTCAAAATTGTTAAAAAAATGTTTTCAAATTTTTTTTAGTTCAAATAGAAGAGGGATTAATACTGAGTAAAACAAGCCATCATTCGTTAAAATCGGTCCAGGCGTTTTCTATCAATCCTGCCCACGAGTTAGTAAATTTCGTAAAAAGTGAAATTCGAGAAAACACGATTTAACTTTCGTGCTACCGACGGGCCACCCGGCGGGTGGCCAAGCAATTATTAATGTAATAAATCTGCTTGAATTTTGCATAAAAAATCGCGATTTTAAGTCACTGAACAAAATTTTATCTACTTTCGAAAAATAAAAAAATAAAATTTTTTTTACATTTCCTCTAGTTTATTTATAACAATTCAACAATTGGTTGTAACTAGAGGTGTGCAAAATTCGAATCGGGAATAATTCGAATCGAGCTAGCTAATTCGATACTTCGAATTCGAATTTCGAATTGGCCGATTCGAATCGAAAGTAAATTCGAATCGAACAAGCTAATTCGAAACTCCGAGTTCGAATTTCGAATTGGCCGATTCGAATCGAAAGTAAATCGAGTCGAGTCGGCCAATTCGAAATTCGAATTTGGAGTTTCGAATTGCACAACTTAACTCGGTTATTTAATTCGCACAATTATTTTGACACAAATCCTAACCTAAAATTAGTAGGCTAGTATTTATAATACAGCTATCTAGTACTAAGAAACTTGTTGAAAGTGAAGGAAATATTTCGCTTATTGTTTGTATTACATAAGGAAAAAAAACTTATTTTGCAAATCTTTTACACAATTTTTAGTAAATAAATAAATTTAATGTTTCAAGAACAATTGAAGAATTTTTGGATAATTTAAAAAAATCATTTTTTGGGGAATTTTAATTTATAATTCTGAATCTTGTTTGTGTATGTATTTGAATTTTTTGAAATATTGAAAATATTGAATATCGAGCATATTGAAAATAATTAAATTCTTTGCAAGAATTCAATTATTTTTAAACAAAATTTTAATAAAATTTTACGAATAAATACAATTATTTTCTAAAATTTTAATAAATACTTCAAAAAAATTCAATTATTTTCTTAAATTGTAAAATTTTTGAAAAAAATTCAATTATTTTCAAAAAATTCCACGAAAAAATTCATTTTGCTTCCTCGTGAGGAAGCTTTGTAGTCGTTTAATTTACAAATTTTTAAAAATCCTTTTAACAAATTTTCTTCTATATGGGACTATGTTATATAAGACCCTGAACAATTGTCCAGATGTATGTATGTGTGTGGATCCCGATTTTTGTGAACACGATAACTCGAAGAGGTTTTAACGAATTTGGCTAAAATTTACCAGGTATATTTATCATAAAAATATCTCGAACTGGATTGATAGACTTTAAAAAATTCTCAGAAAAAATTTTTTTTTTGACTTTTTTCTAAAAAAAAATTTTTTTCAAATTTTTTTTACACACACTAGGTTAACACAAGATTTTAAATGAAATACACTGTTAGAAACAAACCAAAAATTGTATCTCCTAACTGTACTTCTAAACTAGATAGAATGAACACAAAATGTAAGTTACGATTTACTATTCGACATAAATGAAAGTGACAGTCATACATTTAAATTAATTGTTTAAAACAATATGTAAATCTTTGAGTTGAAAAATTAGGTCTTATATGTGTAACAATAAAATGACTAATGTTCACGTCGTTATATTCTACGAAAGATAACCACATAGAAACTGAGAAATAAATATTAAACCTTATTTAAATAAAAATGTAAAACTTAGGTTTTAGGGGCTAAACCCTATCTAGAGAGAGGGATGTTATAGTTAGCAAAAATATATATCCCCATTTGTATTGTTTCATATTCGACATGAGCTGCAAAACGTATTTGCAACTCAGTCTTATTTCTACCTTTGAAGTGTATTATTTATTTCATTAATAAATTGTCACTCTCTATGGTGATAAAAAGTAAATTGTGTCTATTTAATAAATGAGACCGTAACACATACTTTTTAATTTTTTTTGAACTTGAAATGAAATAGATATACTTGCATCTCCTAAAAAATTACATTTTTTATATTTTGGTAAATTTCTTTTATTTTTTAAGAAAACTTGTAGAAATATTAATACATGCATCCAATAATAATAATAAAAAATTGAATTTAAACGAAAAAGTGAAGAAAAATCAGAATCACCAAGATAAAACAAGTTTAACTACCTCAATATAATATATACAACATTTTTTAAATCTTTTTTAAATAATAATTATTTTTTAGTAAAATTTTAACAATCTTAAGAAACACGAAATTTTAACATTTTTTTAAAAATATAAATAGCGATTACATTAAAAGTTATCTGAGATATTTTGTACACAATATTTTGTGACGTACACTCATACACACACATACATCTGGACATTTGCTCAGAATTGAATCTACATACGTTCTAGATGAAAATGAGTCCATATAACCTTTTTTAAAAAATTAAAAATCGTCATGAATGCAAAGCTTCCTCATGAGGAAGCAATACTTACACTGAGAAAACATTACACTTAAATGAAACACAAAAATAATGTTAAACGATTGTGTTTAATTGAAATTAGTTTGTAAGTTTAATCTCAATATATAAAAAATATCTACTGCATTGATTCAAAAGTATTATTTGTTTGAATAATTATACTCTCTAAATCTGAACTAGTAGTAATTTTACTTTTTCAATTAGTAGTTTAATATTTTACTAATAAATTAGTAAAATTATCAACTTTTACTAATGAATCAGTAGAATTCCTATGTAATGCCTATTACTAACACAGCTACACAAAAAAGTACCCGAGTTGGGGAATGACACTACCCACTCCTTATGTATTTTGATGCGCTGAACACGAATCTGAATTCTGTTTTGCTCCATCAGGTCTCAGTTTTGACATAACCTCAAAAAATATGGCGGATTTTATGTGACACACAAACTATTTTAAATAACGAGGGATTTGCTTGAATCTTGTTTCTCGGGGGTTTTTGGGGTCGCTGATTACAAATTTCAAGTCAAACTTTCATAATTCAAAATGGCGTATCCAGTATGGCGGACAAATTTTTGAAAATTTTTTGGATTTTTGCGAAACTTGGTATCTGGGGGCTTTTGGGGTCGCTGTTGAGGAATATACCGTCGGCATTAGCATTAGGAGGTGTACCTCCTCGTGTTGTACATCGGGTCATGCTAATGCCGACGGTATATTCCTCAACAGTGACCCCAAAAACCCCCAGATACCAAGTTTCGTAAAAATCCAAAAAATTTGTCCGTCATACTGGATCCGCCATTTTGAATTTTGAAAGTCTGACTTGAAATTTGTAATCAGCGACCCCAAAAACCCCCGAGTAATAAGATTCAAGCAAATCCCTCGTTATTTAAAAAAGTTTGTTTGTCACATAAAATCCGCTATGTTTTTTGAGGTTATGTCAAAACTGAGACCTGATGGAGCAAAACAGACTTCAGATTCGTGTTCAGCGAATCAAAATACATAAGGAATGGGTAGTCTCATTCCCCAACTCGGGTACATTTTTTGTGTGGCTGTGTAATACAAATTAGTAAGAATTTTCACTATTTCAATAAGTAGTTTTTACACAGTACACATTCAATTAGTAAAGTAGCCATGTGACGCAGAAGGTACTGTTCCTTGTGTTCGCTTTAGATAAATACTAAAGTGATGCATAATCAAGTGACTCAAATATTGTTTAGAACTTTTTGAAAGTGTTAAGTGTTAGAAAAAGATTGTTGTGCTAAATTTTTTAAAATCGTTTTGTTCTTGCAGTTATAGTCTAGATAAATTTTCATTTATTCCAGAACTTTGCAAGTAGTAATAATACAATTTTGTGCAATTTTTTGGTTATGCCCATTTGACAATATTATTATGTATAATAATATTATTATCTTTACTTCAAATTGAACAAAATTTTTGTTTAAAATTTAATGTTATCAATTTATTCTTTATTTTATGCTTGTAGATTAATAGGTCTTTAAAAAATAAATAATACAAAATATTGTTCGAGATTTCTAATAATAATAATTCTACTAATTCAATTCGTAATAACAGCTAATATGGCGCCAATATGCACATGCGCAAACGTGTACCTTTTGCTTTTATCCTTTTACTAATTCAATCAGTAAGGGCAAAATGACTATTTAAATTATTAGTTTTCTACAATTTGTAGGAAGACGACTTTTTACTATTTCAATTAGTAATATTCTACTAAGAATTAGTAGAATATTACTAATTCAGATTTAGAGAGTATTTAACTTAAACATATTTTTTGTTACGGTTTAAATAAAAATTATTATGTTCAAAAATTTTATTTTTGAATAAAACATAAAAGTTAACTACAGATAATTTAAAATCAATCACAATTTATGTTTGATTTCAATATATAATCTCTTAAATTGAACTAGAAAATATGTTTGAATTAAACTGAAATATGTTTGACTGTATAGCAAAGATATTTTAAGTTTGGTCTAAACAAAATTTGTTTGAATCAAATAATTTTTTTCTCAGTGTAGCGAAACAGATAAAAATAATTAAACTATATAATCCTTATCGAAATGAGAAATCTCGCCACCGTGAACTGCAAAAAGAGAAGAAAAGAAAATCAATAGGATCTTGTACTTCGGAAAATTGAATTTTTGATGAAGCAGAAAATTCGAGGGCTTTCTGCTTGTAGGATTAACATAGTTTCAGTTGATATGAGCAATCTGAAACGTAGACTTGGAAAATGGCGAAAATCAATGTAGCGAGTTGCCGGCAAAAGTTTCGAGACGTAGAAATAGTGTGGTAAAGTGAAAGCAAGAGGGAGAGAGTGAGTGAGGGAACTGAGGAAACTAATGAATGTACTAACCGCACGAATATATATTTTTCTTGGATTTTCCACAAACGAACGAAAAATTCAATTCGATCGCACGAGTGGGAATTTTTTTGCCCCTGATCGTTTTAATATCATTATTACATTATAATATTTTCCAAAAAGAAAAAATTGATATAACCCACTCAATGAAAGTTGTTTCAAATCGAATTTATTTCTTGGCATTGCTTCAGAGGAATTTGAATCCTGTTGTGGAAAAGAGAGGAAGACAAAAGGAGAAACGGAAGTTAAAAGAGAAAAATTCGGTTTTTATTATTTTTACTCTTTCGATGCTTATCGTTCGAAATCGTATACATAGAAAAATATCGGAAGAAAAGTCGAAGAAAACGTTTTTAAGAAAGCAATGTGGAACTTGACCTGTGTGACACTAAAACTTATGACCTGGTATATCGGCCAATCTTTCGGGTCGAATCCCGGCTACACAAACTTGAGCTACGTCTTAAATGTATATACTTTGTCTCTCTCTTTTTATATTCATCTTTTTCTATATATACGTACTATATACTATGTTATATATATATATATATATATAGAGAGAGAGAGAGAGAGAGAGAGAGAGAGAGAGAGAGAGAGAGAGAGAGAGAGAGAGAGAGAGAGAGAGAGAGAGAGAGAGAGAGAAGATTCTGCTACGGATTCGAAATCCACATTTTTGTCGTCCCAAACTATCGCGACGCTTATACTGAGTCTCGCAGGGATGTCAGTCGTTTTTGGAATTGAATTCTTGGGCGACAATTTCTAAAAAGAAGGAGAAAACGTGCAGAACTTGGGAATATCACTTTTTCTTCTCTCTCTGACTCCCTCTGTTTTCTTTCTTTCTCTTTCTCGCTCCTTCTCTCATTTTTACTAGCTTTTTTCTCTTTCTTGTCTTATCTATTTTTACTCTCTTTCTCCTTTACTTTTTCCCTCTCTTTCTCTTTTTAGCTACCTTATAAAAATTTTTAATTTAAAATATATTAAAAAATGCGCTGAAATAATATTCCACTTTTTAGAAATTTATATTAATAAAGTAAGTAGATATTTGTTCTTTGGAAATTCGATTTAATAAAATTCTACCAACAATCAAATGTCCATCAATTAATTAAATTTGACTAATGATTACAAAAGAATACACTGTATTATCAATTATGCATCACTAATCGTAGAATTAAATAATCTTTCGAATAGTATATTTAATAATTATCTGACATTTGTGTTTACAAAAAAATCGTGATTTAAAGATTGGTATATTTTTGGACCGTGCACGTGTAGTCGTATCGATAATTCCCGACGGTAGTGTATAAATGAAGTTATGTTTAGTGCTATTTGTATCTTTAAAAATTATTGAAATGTTTTTCAATTTTTTTGTACATTATACACTGAAAAAAAATTGTAATTGAACCAAGTAAATGCATTTACTTGACAGAATTTACTTGAATCAATCCTATATTTATTTGAAGAGAGAAATTTATTTTCTTGTGCCAAGTAATTATGAGCATTGGGTATAGTTCTTGTATTAATAATTCAGTATTTGGTGGAAGTAAATATGTTATTATTACAATCAAATATTTTACTTATCCGAAGTACCAAAAAGGATTGAATCAAGAATATTATGTTCTTAAGCGAAATAGTAAAGTATTGTCTAGAGAATTCGTGTTTCTTAAATCAAATCATTTCATTCATTTGCTTTGAAACTTTTTTTTACTTAACACAATGCCGGTGTTCTTGATCCAAGAAAATATTTTTCTTCAACTGGATGTGCAACTTAAATAGCAGTTTTTGAAAACTATCCATTGAGACTTGGATGGCATAGTGGCAACGGTACGGCTTCTGACGCGTGCAACCCGGGTTCGATTCCTCCGACCGTGGAAAATTTTCTTTCAAGGTATATTTGTTGTATTTGTGATAAGTATTAATTAAATGTAAATATTATGTAAAATAACAATTGTTTAATTATTTAAATAAAAAATATAAATGTTAATTAATTAAATAATAAAAATGTTTGGTCTAAGTATTAGAAATCATGGGATTAGAGAAGGGGGGGGGATTCAAGTAAATAATTTACTTGAATTGAGAAAATATATTTTTTATTGAAATTTATAATTTTCTCAAATCAAGAAAATATTTTCTTGATTTGATACACAAATGTTCTTGAATTAATATAATCTGCATTTCTTTCGTGAAACTTAATTTCTTGACTGGATTCCATATTTTCTTGGATCAAGAACATATACTCTCCTACCAAGTATACTATGTCAAGAAAATCGTTTTCTTGAATCAATACTATAATACTCTTAGCCGTATTCAATCCCACCGTTTGCTTCGACCAAGAAAAATTTTCTTGGTTCAATACTATTTTTTTTCAGTGTACTTACTTTTCAATTTATTCTTTGCTGATATTAATTTTTAACGCCTTAAAATGCTGAATTTCGAAAGAGAGAGAAAAAGGGAATGTGGGAGGGAGCTAAATGTTCGTTGAAATCGAGTAAATATATTTCCCATTAACAAATAATTACAACACGGATCGTAAGTAGGTCAAATGCTGCCTATTTTCGTAAAAACGAATATTTAGCAAGAGGGAAAATAATTAATTTTTCTTGAAAATATGATTGTCAAGTATTTATTTCGATCTCACTCTCTCCCTCTAGCTCCTTCGTTTTCTTTTTCCAAAGTTTTAAAATTGATCCATTATGTTCATCAAGAATATTAATTTCAATCAAAAACAATTATTCTTAAAATCTTCAGAGGCGAAAAACAGAGAGAAAGAGAGAGAAGAATTTGAATAACATCCTATTTATATTTGAACTATATTGAAAAAATTTAAATGAAGAGATTTATTTTTTTAATTGAAAATGACAATACCAGAGGCTTTATCGAATAATCAAAAATTCGTAAAATACTAACGAGTTTTCATGTTTACCAAGTAGTAACGTAAAATTGAAAACTACTCATAATCAATAGACGAGAGCATTTTGATGAATCACTTTTTGGAATTCTTTTTTCTCTCCTAGCCATGTAAATATTAATCGAATAAAGTTCTATTTAACGAAAATTGAAAACAAATAACGATATTTATTGAATAAGAATGTATTTGTAAATTATAAAATTCTTTTTATTACACAGTTTTTTAGTATCTAAATTGCATATTAGTTTTTATTTTTTCCTTTTATTTTCTATTTTACTTTATTATTTTATTACGTCAAAACGAGAAACCTTTATAAATATACCAAACGTTCCTCGTTTTAAATTAGTTTCAAATAAATTGAATCTAATTTGGGATGAGGATAAGTCAATGAGCCTACTAAATGTTGTGAGAGAATAATTTATTTAAAAACCAACAAGAAAGAAAAGTATTGACAAAATTACAATGAATATAATTATAATTTACAAATCTTACTTTAAGAATAATGATTACTGGTGATCAATGAGCTGGTGATAATAATCTGATAATCCAATCTTGAGAGGGGCCTTCACAAGGGGGCCTCCGACAGTTGTGCTTAGTGTTGGATTTTATCACTAATGTGAGACGCATGCTTATTCCCGGAATCTTTTTTGACCAAATAGGTATTTGATATAAAACTACTTAACTTAAAATTCACATAATATGCACATTATTTGACATAAATTTCATGGCCCACAAAAACCATTTAACATAAATATCATTTGTCATAGAATTCATTAAACAGAAATATTTTGTTACATAAAACTCAGATAAATTAATTCCCATTAGACATAACAATTATGTAACATAAATTTCTATTGACATAAAAATCATTTAACATAAATTTCTTTTGACATAAAACTCATTTGACATCAATTTCATTTGGCATAAATGACATTTAACGTAATTCTCATTTGACATAAATATCATTAGACATAAAATTAGCTTGAAATAAATTTCATTTGACGTGAATATCATTTAACTTAATTATTATTTAACGTAAAATTAAATTTATATAAATTTCATTTAGCATAAACTCCATTTAACATAATTCTCATTTGACATAAAGTTCATTTGACAAAAAAGACATTTAACTCAATTCTCATTTATCATAAAAGTCCTTCAACAACATTCTCATTTGACATAAAAATAATTTTACACAAAAAACGTTTTACATAACATTATCGGCGCGAATTTTAAAAGTAACCAATTAGATATTATCAACAACATTGTGATTCGCCAATTTTGAAGTTCGCGCCTATATTTCCATGTCAAATGATCTGTATGTAAAATAAAATCTATGACAACTGAATTTTATGTCAAATGAGAATTATGTGTAATGAGTTATCCGTCAAATGAAATTTATATCAAGTGAACTTTATGTCAAATGAAAGTTATGTAAAATGGGATTTATACCAAATGAAATTTATGTCAAGTAAATTTTATGCCAAATGAGAATTATGTTAAATGGAATTTATGCTAAATGAAATTTATATAAATTTAATTTTCCGTTAAATAATAATTATGTTAAATAATATTTACGTCAAATTAAATTATGTCAAGCTAATTTTATGTCTAATGATATTTATGTCAAATGATAATTACGTTAAATGACATTTACGCCTAATGAAATTGATGTCAAATGAATTTGATGTCAAAAGAAATTTAGGTTAAATAATTTTTATGTCAATAGAAATTGATGTTACATAATTTTTATGTCAAATAAGAATTAAGTTATCTGAGTTTTATGTAACATAATTTTTTTGTTTAATGAATTCTATGAGAAATGATATTCATGTTAAATGGTTTTTGGGTGCATTGAAATTTATGTCAAACAATGTGAATATTATGTGAATTTTAAGTTAAGTAGATTTATATCAAATACCTATTTGGTCAAAAAAGATTTCGGGAATAAGCATGCGTCTCACTAATGTTTACACTAATGAGATAGTGTATTGTATTTGAAAATATTTGCTTCCATCCAGACGGTTGTTGTCAGTTGAGCAAATTTTGATGGTTCAAAATTTGGAATGTCTTGTTTCAATATAGATTTTATCGAAACTTGAAAACTATTTACCAAATAATATTTTGAAGAATTTATTAAAGTTTTATTTTTAGAACCGGGGAAAAAGACTAAAATCGAAATTCGTTAAAAATTTAAACACTTGGAAAAATACTTGTATTCACTTCAAATTATATTTGTTTGGAAATTAATACTTGTTAATACACATGAGTTGATTTTAAACACTCGGGAGTTCACTTTTAACTTCGTACTTTTTTTAAAAAAATTACTCTCTGAATGTAAGAGATTTACTATACATCTACGAAGAATTTTTTTTCAGTTTTTCCATCCCTTAAAACAGTAGTAGACTTGAAATAACTTGTTTCTTAAGCCTCGCTTATTTACAGTGTGTTAAAATTTACCCCGAATTTTAGGAAAATTTTTAAATCTCGGGGTAAATGTAAACAGTCAGTTTTTTGGCGATTCAGGTGTATAAATATTTTTATCTAACACACGCACCAAAAGTACACCATTTCCTACCTGTCAAGCGGGAGAGAAGTTGATTTTTTCCTGCGAGCGGGAGGTAAAGTAACTTTTCCTCCCGCTGACGTCATTAGCAAGGATGAAAAGTAACTTACCTTCTCGGTAATGTTATTATTAGGTGCGATGCATAAATCAAAGTATGACCATTAGTGAATCAGTTGCGCTAGTTACGTAACATAAACGACTGGCATAACTTACGTATCTAATTTAAGTAACGTAACTTACTTATGTGATGTTAGTAACGTATGTTACGTATCTGATGTTAGTTAAGTTACTTACGAAATTTACGTAACTAAATTTTTGTTTACATTCAACAGTTACGTAAATAACTTTTGCTTCCTCGTGAGGAAGCTTTGTAGTCGTTTAATTTACAAAATTTTTAAAAATCCTTTTGACAAATTTTCTTCTATATGGGACTATGTTATATAAGACCCTGAAAAATTGTCCGGATGTATGTATGTGTGTATGTGTGTGTGTGTGGATCCCGATTTTTGTGAACACGATAACTCGAAGAGGTTTTAACGAATTTGGCTAAAATTTACCAGGTATATTTATCATAAAAATATCTCGAACTGGATTGATAGAGTTTAAAAAATTCTCAGAAAAAAATTTTTTTTTGACTTTTTTCTGAAAAAAAATTTTTTTCAAAATTTTTTTTTTAAGTTGGTTATTGAAGTTAATATATAATAAAATCTTATTCTTTGCATCAAGACGAATCGATTGGTATATAAAAAGAATAAATTCTATGAGAATTTATAGAGTTAATCACAATTAAAGCTGAAAAATTCGCATTTTTCTCAAAAAATGAGTTCTTTCCCCAAAATTATGTTGCTGTATAAGAAAATCTTACTCACTTATTTCTAAAATTTTATTCTTTGCATCATGACGGATCGATTGGTATATATAAAGTATATATTGTATTTAAATTTAAAAAATTAAAACCAATTACAGACACAAAATTTGCATTTTTAATAAAAATTCATTTTTTCTTAAGAATCATGTTGCTGTACAAGAAAATGTTATTATTTATTGAAAAATAAATCTAAAATCTTATTGCTTGCATCAAGACGAATCGATTGATGTATGTAAAATATATATTTTATTGAAAATTATAGAATTAATTACAATTAAAGATGAAAAATTCATTTTTTTATTAAAAATTTTATTTTGTTCATTTAGGATTAAAACAAATTTTATAAATATTTTTTTGATTTTATAAATATTAGATCATATTAGAAATTAGTTAAAAATTAAATATACTTAATTATAATTATAATAAATATAACAAATTTTTAAAATTAATTTTTAATTAGATTTGAAGACAGCAACATGGAAAATATGTCAATACGTGTCAATAAGTTAGTGCTTCCTCCACGAGGAAGCAAATTTTTTTGCTGATCATATAGAGGAAGCAAAATGTTCATGCAATGAACATCTGGATTTACAACTTGTTTTATTTACATTCAAAAGTTACGTAACTTACGTAAATAACTTTTTTACTTGTATTCAACCGTGGCGAAAATGTATTTAATGTTTAGTTAAGGAAGTGAATCTACCGTTCGGAAATTATTAATATTAATGTGAAAGAATTTATCAATTATCCGAATCAATCTCAAAATAATTCTTATTAAGCTCTTGAGTTTCATATGTATCGACAGCACAGCCATCCTGAATACAGAAACCTGCTTTCACATTCATTCATTTATGAATTCTTTCACATTAATATTAATAATTTCCGAATGATAGATTCACTCCCTTAACTATAATTGGCCTATGTAATTGAAAAATTAGGCTTATCATCTTTAAGAACTCTCTACATTATCATGAAATAATGCAGGGAGGTATAGTATATCAAGGAACTCGGAGAATCTTGGGGTGCATGTAGCTTAGTGGTCAGAGCAGTCTACCGGCAATAGAAAGGTCGTGGGTTCGTATCCCACCATGCTAACCAATTTTTTCTGAGTTCTTTGATAATTTTAAATTATTAATTGATTTCGAAAAAATATTTTTTTAAAAAGCAGGTTTCTGTATTCAGGATGGCTGTGCTGTTGATACATATGAAACTCAAGAGCTTAATAAGAATTATTTTGAGATTGATTCGGATAATTGATAAATTCTTTCACATTAATATTTAATGTTTAATTAAATATTTGTACTTTTGGTATACGTGTGTTAGAAAAAATAGTATGTGCAACTCGGGAGAAAAAATGATTTCCAACTCATGTGTTTACAGTTCTCGGCTTCGCTGGTGCGCTCACGCACAATATACTATTTTGTAACTGGGTCAAACCATTTTATTTCGCCTAATGTATTTTTGACCATAACAAAAAATTCCAATACTTTGGGAAAATATTCTTACCTGCTTTGGGATGGCGAAATGCATAATGATTTGTAAAAAATAATTACATTTTGTATAAAAAATGTTTTAAATTGAGAGTACCTGAAAAAAGGTTACATTGACAGATATTACTGCACTAGTCTTTGAAAGGAATTGATTTAAAATAAAGTATTTATTTTGAAGGTTACCGACAAGTATTATAACTAACTTGAAGTTGCTTTGCAACTTGCGATAAAAGTTATATTAGAAAAGAAAAGTTTTTTTTTCTTTAGAATCAATTTAAATTATATTTCTGTGAGTTTAAATATATTCATTTAAATTAAATTTTATTAACAAAATTAATAAAATTAATGAATTTTATTTCATTATTTAATTTAATTTTTTAAACATTGAATTTGAATGAAATGTAACAAAAGTACTTTTGTAGAAGTCGTTTTAAAATTATCTTTATGTGAATTGAAATATATTTATTGCAATTAAATTTTATTAACAAAATATAAAATTAACAAAATTAATTTTATTAATTTTGTTAATAAAATTTAATTTAAATGAATATATTTAAACTCTATTAGGGGAGAGTAGGCTACATTGAACCAGCGTCAACAGTGAACCACTTTAATTCTCTAAGAAATGACTGAGTGGAATTTTTCCTTATTTAATATATAAATTAGTATTACCGAAAGCGACTACGTCCAAAAATTTCGACCACGTAGGTTTATTATTTACAAAGAAAAACGAAAAAAACTGTTTTTCACGTACAAAACAAAAAATTTTGTGGAAATATAATGCATTTTTTTATTGAAATAGGAAGTTTTAAAAATTAGTAAACTTGTGATTTATGTCGCTTAGGGTGTCAACTTCAATATTCCGATGTGATAAATAATTTTAAGCCTTACATAAATTTATTATAAACAATTTTTGTTGTGAATGTCATATGAATGCAGTGAGTGCGGCATCATTGAACCACCCGAAAAAGCAAAGAATTTTCAATCTTAAGAGTGGTATAGTTGTCTGCTCTACTAATTAGTGAGAAAAATACTAGAAGACATGCTTTCATCACAATTGTGAACGAGATAAACTCAAACTGCCACTTTACCTACCTAACCTGGCATCAAAATATATTAATCTCCTATATTAACAAATAATAACTCTTTAACAACAATTTTCTATTTTTTGAGTGAAAAATAATATTTTTTACAATCTGTAAGTGGAAATATTATTTTTGAAGTAAATTGTAGTGTTTTATTAAAGGTGGTTCAATGTAGACACAGATTCTTCAAAATAAGAAAAGTGTAACTTGTTAGAAAAAAATTAAATTTAATTATTCAATCATAATAATTTGTGTTTGTAACGTGTATATTAACTAAAGGAGTACTTCAGCTTAATGTTGATACAAAAACCTGATCAAAATTTGTAAAATTTAATTAGTTCTTGGACTTTAGAAAATACCCGGCTCAATGTAGCCTACCCTCCCCTAAAGATAAGTTAAATTGACTTTCAAAAAAATCGTTTTATTTCGATTGAATTAATTAATTACTTTTATTAATAAAGTTTAATTTAAATGAATATATTTAAACTCACAGAAATATAATTTAAATTAACTTTAAATAAAAAAATCGTTCGCAAACCAACTTCAAGTTATCATAAAAATGAAAATTTAACGATCCGTACGAGACAAAAATAATATTATTGACTCGTAAAGATCGTTAAATTTTCATTTTTATAATAATTAATACGAGCAAGTGATAAAATCATATTACCATTCAACTTCAAGTTAGTTATAATACTTGTCGGTAACCTTTAAAATAAACACTTATTTTTGTTATAGTTGGTAACTTTCCAGGTATTAATATTTGAAACAATTTTGCTATTTAATTCAAAATTAAATAAATATTAATAAACTTTGGAAATTCATTTGAGGTGCAATTTTTTCAATCACGTCACATGCATTAGGAAATAAATAATTATGTTCTTATCTCACATAAAATTATTTAATGTATATTGCAGTTCTGCATAATATATTCTTACAATATATTATATAGAATATCCAATATAACATTAAAGAACATTATAAATAAATTCATTTTTTTTATTTTAGCATTAAATATTTGGCTTTTGTACCGGAGATACGGTACAAAGTTGATTGGTAAAGGCAAAGTAGCTTTATGCGTTGTGGTGAGGGAATCTGCGGGCACGTTGTGCCAGATCTGTGTCTCCCGCTCGACTGACTCTCGCTGTAGAGCCCTTAACTGTACCGCACACGCGCAGTACGGGTGGGGGCAACTTACGCACTGATTGGCTCTTGCCAAGGAGGAAGGGAGAATTGCACTGATGCGACTCAGCAAAAGCGCATAAATATGCCACATTTTCCCTGGCTCGCTCTCTTACCTCGCCAGCCTTCGAGGAAACAACAAGTGTTTCACTGCCGAGTGACAATCTCAGCCGCTGCCACTTCAACACCGACGCCTCGACACCTGCCAAACCGTCAACTTTTTGCCGTCCTCAGGAAAATATTTGGAATAAATATTTTATTTGGAAACCAACGTCTCATATCTCTTCCACTGGCCGCGGAACCCAACCAACTCCATACCAATATGTCCTTTTCAGGACAAACAAGTTCTACATTGACAACTAGTCTTTTTTAGGATAAATTGGCAACCTTTCAAAGAAAGAATAATATTTTGTTCAACTTTATTCAAAGCATTGACCGACTGAGTTTGACACCCCTGATGTAACTTAAGGCCTCGTAACCTTTTAATCTGTTCCTAACCAGGGAACCTAACCTTAGACCTTCTGAACGTTCGGTCAAACCTACGTCGTCGCCTGAGAGGTTGCAACCGGCTCTAGGGAACAGCTGCCGGAACCTTGCTGAGGTTCGGTCGCCCGACACCTAGAGTTGAACGGGAATTCGGTGCTCGAACCCTGCTTGGGTTCTTTCCCGAAAGTCACCGATCGGCTCTGCAGCCTGAAGCTGCTTGTAGGATCACGGTAACTCGTCGCCGTCTAACCTTGTTCTCTCGCAACTTTGAGCCAGTCACTCACACCCCATACAGTGACCGGTATCATTTTAAATCGATTTCTCTTGAAGACTAGTGCAGATCCCAACGCAAAATTTTTGCAGCAAGAAGATATTGCTTCATTCAATACGCTCCAAAAATTTGGCATAAATCGATTTTTCTCCAAGAAAGTTACAAAACTTTCAAAATCGCCATAAAATGAAGAATGGTTAGTTTTTAAGGTAATTTTTTTTAATTTCTCAGCTAGTAATCAAAACTACATTTGGTGAAATAAAATGAATTAATCCTGATTTATTTTTCTGTATTTTCCGACAAAGCATTTAAAAAATAAAAAATCCCCTTTTCTTGATGAATAATGGAAGCATTTTCACATAACACAACATTTAGCAGAAAGATCGCCGGGAATTCGCAATGCGAATATCGAGAGTTCGCATTGCAAACTCCCTGCAAACTACAAGTGCAGCAACTTCGCAAGCAACTTCGCAGAGCGAAGTCGCTGAAAACTTGAAACGTTAATTCACAGCGAATTATCTGGTAGTTATTCGCGATAAGTTCGGAAATTAACACTAATAATTTTAGATAGGTTATAGATGTAAATTTGTTTTAAAAAAATAAGACAAATGTTTGTTAAATAATATGAAGAATTTTATAATAAAAGAAAAAAATTTATTTTGATTATTTTATTATTTCTTTATTATTCTAATTCATTTTAGAAAGTTATGAATTTTGGAGAAAGTTTTTTTTAATGTGAAAAACAATTTGGAGGGACTGGGGATTGAACGCGGGTTTGATGGACGGAATCGAAAACAATCAACCTAACCAACTGAGCTAAACGACCAACTACTAAAACAAAAAAAAATACTTCTCTTAAGTTACATGTGATTTTATTGGTTGACAGAAGAAAGGCAGGTTAATTTAAAATATTTTTTGTATATCTCGTATAATTAAAATATTTTTATTATTATTGCGAATGATATTTTTGAATAAAAATTTAAAGTATTTAGTATTTCAATAAGACTGATAAAATAAACAAGTTAACTAATTAAATTAAATAAATCAATTTTTTACAGGATTTATGTCAATGCTTTGATTTCCAATTGTCTTTAACCCTTTAACGACGAGATGTGCTGCTTTTCAACATGAATTTCAAATGCCTACAATTAGTAGAAAGAAGTCATAAAATTATTCAAAAGGCCATATCCTACTATTTTTAAGGTCGCTCTTTCGAATAGCATTGTCAAAATTTTCAAAAAATGATATTAAACCCATCTTTTTTTAAAAATACTTAAAAATGTCGTTTTTTGAATGCAATTTTTTTAAAAGAATTTTTTTCTCCGCCATAACATTTTTTAAATAGAACAAAAAGTATCAGAAACGTGTTCCCGATAGTTGTACTTGACAAATATCCATTTCTAATTTTTATTTTTTTTGATTTTGAATCTAAAATGACGCTTAAAAAACAAAAAAATTTCTTAAATTTACATAAGATTACAAACTTTTTCAAAATTGCCCAAATCTAATTGAAATTTGTTACTCGGGGGTTTTGGGGGTTGCTGATTACGAATCTAAAGTCAGATTTAAAAATTCAAAGTGGCTGATCCAATATGGCGGTCGAATTTTGTGAAACTCATTGAATTCAGTTAAAATTCGTTACTCAGAGGTTTTTGGGGTCGGTGATCATGAATCTGAAGTCAGATTAAAAAAATTTTAAATGGAGGTTCTATTTTTCAAAATTACTCAGATTTGCTTGAAATTTGTTACTCAGAGGTTTTTTAGGTTGCAGATTACAAATATGAAGTCAGATTCAAAAAATTCAAAATGGACGATCCAAAATAGCAGCTTAATTTTTTGAAATTTGTTACTCTGGAATTTTTGGGGTCGCTGATTTCGAATATAAAATCGCTTTTAGCCTTAAAATAATTAAAGTTGCGCGATTCTTACCAAGAGGAGGTAGGCGATATAGAGAATCATTTTTTTAACTTTCTTAGTGATTTAAATTTTTTTTGTTTTTTGGTTTTTTTAATTTTTTAAATTTTATAATTAACTTCTTTTAACTTTTTTTTTAAACTATTAATTTGTATTATGCGCCTTTTTAAAGCAATTGTCACAGTAATATAACTTGCATGTTTTGTAGATTTTCCTTGTTCGGAAAAAGGAAGTACAAAATTTTTGGCTATGTGCATCAGCAAAGATTATTTGAACAAAGTGAGAACGGGAAAGTCGTCAATACATAAGACAGAAAAACAGAATTTACCTCGATACTGTTGCACCTCAAAATGCGAAATCCGAACAAGGAAATACTGCAAAACATGCAAATTATATTACTGTGACAATTGCTTCAAAAAAGCGCATAATACAAATTAATAGTTTTTAATAAAAAGTTGAAAGAAGTAAATAATAAAATTGAAGAAACAAAAAAATTTTAAAAATAAAAAAAATTTAAAATCACTAAGAAAGTAAAAAAAAATGATTCTCTATATCGCCTACCTCCTTGTGATGAGAATCGAGCAACTTTAATTATTTAAAGGCTAAAGGTGACTTCAAATTCAAAATCAGCGACCCCGAAAACCTCAGAGTAACAAATTTTAAGCAAATCTGAGTAATTTTGAAAAATGAAGCCGCCATATTGGATCATCAATTATGAATTTTTTGAATCTGACTTCAAATTCGTAATCAGCAACCCCCAAAACCTCCGAATAACAAATTTCAATTAGATTTTCAGCAATTTTAAAAAAGTTTGTAATCTTATGTAAATTTAAGAAATTTTTTTGTTTTTTAAGTGCCATTTTAAATTCAAAATCGAAAAAAAATAAAAATTAGAAATGGATATTTTTCAAGTACAGCTATCGGGAACACGTTTCTTATACTTTTTGTTCTATTGAAAAAATGTTATGGCAGAGAAAAAAATTATTTTAAAAGAAATTGCATTCAAAAAACGACATTTTTAAGTATTTTTGAAAAAAGATGGGTTTCATATAATTTTTTGAAAATTTTGAGAACGCCATTCGAAAGAGCGATCCTAAAAATAGAAGAATATGGCCTTTTGAAAAATTTTATGGCTTCTTTCTACTAATTGTAGGCATTTGAAATTCATGTTGAAAAGCAGCACATCTCGTCGTTAAAAACAACAAATTGAAAAATATCGAAAATATTTTTTTTGCACTTTAAGTGTCTTTATGATGTTTAATACCCCGCTTGTTACTATTTATAATAAAACTTTTAAAAAAAGTTAAAGCTAATATTTTAAAATATTGTAATTGTGTAATTTATATTTATATGGGGCGTTCCACGCGAAATCGGACAGTATTTGACTATTGCATCTCAGATTTTTTCAAATATTTTTTTTCTTTTAGTGCTCATTCAAATAAGCTACCATGATTTTTGCATATTTTTTTATCAAGCCGTTTAAGAGATACAGGTTTTTAAAAAATCACGTTTTTTACGAAAATGTTTTTTTGAAATGGTTATAACTCGGTCAAAAATTGACCAAATTTGACGTTCTATATATGAAAATTTTTGTTTTTACACGTAGTTTTTGATAAAAATATAAAAAAATTAATTTTTAAATTTACGAAATTTTTTTTTAATTAAAATAAAATTATTTTTAAGAATGTATGTATCGATCGATTTTTTTCAAAATTTTTTGTAAGAAACTAGAACTAAATTAACAACTTTTAGGCGTTGTCTGATTGTGGGCAAACGATGGGATCTATTTATTTAGAATTTTAAAATTTTTATATCCATAGAATATGGCAAACAATAGGGCTTTTGAGCTAAAATTACTAATAACACAGGTCAACAAAAAAAGTCTTACTTTTTTATGAGATACCATAGTGTCCATTAAAGACGCTAAACCCGATTCTGGATCACAAAATTGGCCATTACGTCAGGTCTTTGAGAAAAGTGAAGGTAAATACCCTAAATAACGTGATTTTGAAGGTTTTCAAAAATTTTTTTATCCTAAACCTGACGCGCCAGAAACTTCTACATAGACATAAATTGAAGCTTGAATTGTCCACTACAAGAGCCATATCCGTAAAACCAAAAGAAATTAAAAATTTTTTTTAAAAAATGGGGTTGAAGTTACCAAAAATGTGCTTTTAGGGTCGCTGATTATAATCAGCCGATTATAACATTTTATAAGTTTTTGGCACATCAGATTATAATCAGCGACCTCAAACACGCTTGAGTAACAATTTTTAAGCGAATCCAAAACAATTTTAAAAGTACATTAAAGCAACCCAATAAACATATTTTTGGTAATTTCAACCCCATTTTTTGAAAAAATGTTAATAATTTTTTCTGGTTTTACGGATATGGGTCTTGTAGTGGACTATTCAAGCTTTAATTTAAGTCTATGTAGAAGTTTCTGGCGCGTCATATTTAGGATAAAAAAGTTTGAAAATCCTCAAAAACACGTTTTTAGGGGTCTTTACCACACTTTTCTCAAAATCCTGACGTGATGGCCAATTTTGTGATCCGGGATCGTGTTTAGCGTCTTTAATGGACACTATGGTATCTCATAAAAAAGTAAGACTTTTTTTGTTGACCTGTGTTATTAATAATTGAGCTCCCGGATCAAAAAACTCGATTTGCGTTCGGACAGACAATTTTCACTTCAGTCAAGACTCCATGAAAAAATAAAGAAAAATAAAATGTAACAATTTTCAAAAATATATCCTTGTAGATAATGAAAATGCACAACTCTTTTTTCTTCCAAGTATTTTTTTGAATCTGACTATTTTGGATATTGTAAGCCTTCCAAACGTCAAATCGAGTTTTTTGATCCGGAAGCTCAATTTTAGCTCAAAAGCCCTATTGTTTGCCATATTCTGTGGATATAAAAATTTTAAAATTCTAAATAAATAGATCCCATCGTTTGCCCACAATCAGACAACGCCTAAAAGTTGTTAATTTAGTTCTAGTTTCTTACAAAAACTTTTGAAAAAAATCGATCAATACATACATTCTTAAAAATAAATTTTTTTTTTAATTAAAAAAATTTCGTAAATTTAAAAATTAATTTTTTTATATTTTTATCAAAAACTACGTGTAAAAACAAAAATTTTCATATATAGAACGTCAAATTTGGTCAATTTTTGACCGAGTTATAACCATTTCAAAAAAACATTTTCGTAAAAAACGTGATTTTTTAAAAACCTGTATCTCTTAAACGGCTTGATAAAAAAATATGCAAAAATCATGGTAGCTTATTTGAATGAGCACTAAAAGAAAAAAAATATTTGAAAAAATCTGAGATGCAATAGTCAAATACTGTCCGATTTCGCGTGGAACGCCCCATATACATATATATAACCAACGTACTAGTATGATACACGTACAATACGAGTATAGCGTATAAGTCGTACTGGTACTGTACCCGCAATCCACCTTCGCACGGTACCAGGTACTGTACTAGTATGTCATACCAGTATGATATACTCGTATAATACGAGTACGATAATAGTATGGTGTACTAAAGGTTTTTGTAATTTAGTTCATCGTACGGTTACTGTATTTCTTCTATACTAGTACCGCGTGTAAGGCCTTTGTATCCCTCCCCCTATTGTGCCTTAGTTTGTATTAAGTATTAACTACTTCAATTTGATATTTTATGATAAATTTTCTGAAAGAATCATTACAAAATTCAATTTAATTTTGAACTAATCTATTTTTATTAAAAGAGTTTTTGTTTGTACCTAAAAGATATTTATTACATGTAATGTAAATCATGTAACTTTTAATCACATTTACTTATATTAGAACAATCAGTGTTTTGAAGTATTTGAATTAAATAATTCTGCACTGGTTTTGCTTTGTTAATTTTTAAACATTCTTTAAAATAATTATGAATAATTACCATTTATAATCTAAAAGTACTTTAATATAAGGAAAATATTTTAGACGTTCTAACCTATAAACGATGACACATGTTTATGTAATATATAAGAAAAATTATAAAAAAATTGTACGATTGCTATATCTATATTTCATTGTAACTCTTAAATAAAAAAGTTTTTCTCAAGTGTAAAGTACAAAACAGTTGAAAATTAAGAAGTTGTTCATTATTGTAGTAGTAATTAGAATACGCTTATGATGAAAATAAGCATAATGACCAAGCAAAACCACTTGAGATTTATAGTATACACTTAATACATATGAATTAATGGAAACTAAACCACTGATTTCTAATTTAAATATAAAGACACATGTTACAAAGATAAAAACTTTTGTATTGCATCCTAAAAGTCAGCATATGTAATTGACAACTGTAAAGTAAATTAGATTATGTTTGCATCACCACGCAGAGTATGGTGTACCGATATCGTACTTGTATCGTACGAATATGCTGTATTTTGATAAATGACAGTACAACGTAATGGTATTATACTAACCTTATACTTTCATGGAGTACTTATATTTTATAATTATAGTCGTACGACATACCGTCATTATACTGGTATCGTACCAATTCGTACATACTTAATTATTTCGTACTGGTACATTACGAGCATAAGCTCCGTACGCCGTACTGGAAAATGACTATCAGTACGCTTGGCTATCTGGGTCTATATATATATATATATATATATATATATATATATATATATATATATATATATACTAGGGGGGCTCAGCCCCCCTGTGCGCTTAGCGCGCCAACCCCCTAACTAATTCTTATATTTATTTTAATTTTTAATTTTAAATCATGTTCTCTTAATATGAATGCATGCTAATAAGTTAGAGTAAATAATATCAGGTAATACTAAAAGAAAGCACTTAAAAATAATTTTACTTTACGGGCGTGATCTATACGGACATCTTATAGTGCCCTTAAAGAAACTTCTTTATACCTAAAGGTAAAAAAATTGGTTAAATTTGGAATAGATTTTGCAGTATCATCAAAGTCATTATTACGATCCTTTTTACTTGCAGCTTTAACTATAAATCAAATCTGACATAAATTTTGATATAAATTAAGAGCCATTATTTGGTCGTTTATGACATGTACACTGAAAAAAGAAGTATCTTAATTAAGATGTTTTGGTAGTCATTTCTAAAATGTTGTTGTAGTCACTTTTTAGTCATTAAAAATATCTTAATTTATGATGTTTAAAGTATCTTCGTACACATTTTCCAACATATATTTTGGGGAAGAAGTTTTGGGGTTAACTATGGGCTTATATGTAAGATATTTTATGCATCTTAGGTTTTAGTAACTTAAATTTTTTTCACATCTTACAATTCACAAGTAACTTATCGCTAAACATCTTATTGAGACAGAAACATCTTAATTTAATTTACCCGTAGGTCAAAACTGCCCTAAAAATTGAGCTAAATTTTGAGGGTAGCGGAAATTGTTTGTAAAATTTTGACGTTTAGGTTAAAACTGCCCTCAAAATTGACCTAAATTTTGATGGTAGCAGAAATTCTTTGACAATTTTTGACTTTTAGGTCAAAACTGCTCTAAATTTGACCTAAAGTAAACCTAAATTATTTCGACGTAATGTCGCGGACGTTTGTGGGCCTTTTTTACCCACAAAAATGTCAAAACTGCCCTAAAATTGACCTATATTTTGAGGGTAGCGAGAATTGTTTGTCAAATTTTGACGTTTAGATCAAAACTGCCCTTAAAATTGACCTAAATTTTAAGGGTAGCGGGAATTGTTTGTCAATTTTTAATGTTTAGGTCAAAAGTGCCCTGAAAATTGACCTAATTTTTGACATAAGTTTAGGAAAGGGCGCCCTTAGAACTTTCTGAAACAGCGGCGGCGGCGATATGATTTTACATTAATAGGTATAGATAATTTTAAGGAATGTTACACAAAAATATTCGAAACCTTTAAACCCGTTGGTAGTGGATCCTCCTCCTTCCGGACTATTAATTCAGTCTGTAAGGTGACAATCCCTATTTAAAGGTTGAGTGACAATTTAGGAAATAAAGGGTTTTTATATAAAAATAATACTCTAATTTATCATTGAACAGTGTGTTTATATATTAATGAATTAATATAAAAATTGATACATAAAATGTGTTGTCCACAGAGTTGATTTGTTCCTTTAGTATTTTAAGAACATAAACTTTAACAATACTACAAAGAAATTATATGTCTGAATTTATTATTTGAGTAGTATGTGTGGTGTAATGTGTAAATATTCATATATTATGCTCACCAACCAATTTGAATTTATCATTTAAAAACTTGTTTTGTAAATCACTTTTTCAAATACAATACAATATAATAAAATATTCAACTTTTCTGAACTCTAAACTTACGACCTATTTATTTCAGGTCTCAAAATATTGACAACTATAGGACGACTTTCGTCTAAAGAAGTCTTTAGCGAACTCTTCGATTTCCATTTTTTTAACGATTTCCTACACCAAAAATCGAGTGGGGAAATCGTTATTTTTTTCGCAACGCCCGGTCATTAACCAGTGCATTTTTGCATAGTTGCATTTTGGCAGTGGCCGGATCCTTGTTTATTGAACTTGGATACGCCATTCTTTAAATGTTTTATTGAATGTTGTGAAATACAAATGCCACAGATGTTAATGACATTGGGTGAGACTTATATTTAATTTGTTTGTTACTTTGCTTTACTTTGAGCAACTAAAGTTGGTTTCAAATTGGTTTAAGTTGTAAAATATTTTTAATATGCATTTGTTTTAGTATAATTATGTGTTTATCTTGTGGGGATAAATTGTGACGAAGTCCATTCGTCACAGATATGTTACTTGTATTCTATAAGTTGTTATAACGATAATTGTTTGAATCGTGGTTTGTTCAATTCTAATATAAAAAATAACAATCTAACTTACATTCATTCTTTATAAGGTATCTTATGATAAAAATTGTGTGTGTAAATTTATTTGGATAAAATGTATTTTATTATGCTATTTATTTAGTACTATTATGCTTCTTATTTTTTGTTGGCAGAGGAGTTTATATACACGTTATTGTGTTTTTATACAATAAAATTATCGTTTTTTTATACAATTTAAAATAATTTTTATCTAATTTGACTTTAATCGCTGACGTCTTTTACTTGTATCATATATGTTTACATAACGATGACTGCATAAATTGTATAGCGTGTGATTGTAACAATAACCCCTTAAACGACGAGATGTGCTGCTTTTCAACATGAATTTCAAACGCCTACAATTAGTAGAAAGAAGACATAAACTTTTTCAAAAGGCCATATCCTACTATTTTTGGGGTCGCTCTTTCGAATGGCGTTCTCAAAATTTTCAAAAAATTATATTAAACCCATCTTTTTTTAAAAAATACTTAAAATTGTTAAGTTTTTTAAAGCAAATTTTTAAAAGAATTTTTTTCTTCGCCATAATATTTTTTAAATAGAACAAAAAGTATCAGAAACGTGTTTCCGATAGTTGTACTTCAAAAATATTCATTTCTAATTTTTATTTTTTTCGATTTTGAATTTAAAATGTCGCTTGAAGGACAAAAAAATTTCCTAATTTTACGTAAGATTACAAACTTTTTCAAAATTGATCAATTCTAATTGAAATTTGTTACTCGGGGGTTTTGGAGGTCGCTGTTTATGAATCTGAAGTCAGATTCGAAAAATTCAGAATGCGGATGCAAAATGGCGTCTTAATTTTTCAAAATTACTGAGATTTGCTTGAAATTTGTTACGCGGGGGTTTTTTAGGTCGCTGATTACAAATATGAAGCTAGATTCAACAAATTCAAAATGGCGGATCCATAATGGTAGCTTAATTTTCCTAAATGACTGAGATTTGCATGAAATTAGTTAGTCTGGGGTTTTCGGGGTCGCTGTTTTTGAATATGAAGACGCCTTTAGCCTTCAAATAATTAAAGTTGCCCGATTCTCACTACGAGAAGGTAGGCTATATAGAGAATAATTTTTTTTACTTTTTCAGTGATTTTTTATTTTTTTTTGTTTTTCTATTTCTTTTTGTATTTTTAATTGTATAATTTACTTCTTTCAGCTTTCTATTAAAAACTTAATTTGTATTATGTACTTTTTTGAAGCAATTGTCACAGTAATAGCATTGCACGTTTTGTAGTATTTCCTTGTTCGGATTTTGCATTTTTAGGTGCAACATTATCGAGGTAAATGCTGTTTTTCTGTCTTATGTACTGACGACTTTCCCTTTCTTACTTTGTTCAAATAATCTTTGCTGATGCACATAGCCAAAAATTTTGTAATAATAGTTTTTAATAAAAATCTGAAAGAAGTAAATTATACAATTAAAAATACAAAAAGAAATAAAAAAACAAAAAATAAATAAAAAATCACTGAAAAAGTGAAAAAAAATTATTCTCTATATAGCCTACCTTCTCGTTGTGAGAATCGGGCAACTTTAATTACTTGAAGGCTAAAGGCGTCTTTATATTCAAAATCAGCGACCCCGAAAACCCCAGACTAACTAATTTCATGCAAATCTCAGTCATTTAGGAAAATTAAGCTACCATTATGGATCCGCCATTTTGAATTTGTTGAATGTAGTTGTCAAAAGCTCCAAAATATGACAAAAATTAAAAGTTCAAATAAAATTTTTTTAAAAACACTATCTTATAGAGAATGAAAATCCGCATCTTTTTTCTTTTGAGAATTTTTTTGTAAAGTAAATATTGTAGACAATAGAGACAAAAAACAAGAAAATTTTCATTACTCGATTTCATTGATTTTTGAAACATAAATCATCATAAGTTAAACAAATATTATCGGATTTTTACAAAAATTGGTATGCATGCGTATTATGGTCTGCTAAAGACGATGAGATGATAAAACTATTAAAAATGACCCTTGGTTAAATAATATTTAATTATAAATCAATGAGTGTCGGTAATGACAGTTTCCTTTTTTCGTCGACAAAAAGTCTGCACGGAATTTTCGAATTGAACAAACTTCCAATGAGAAATTTGTTCATTATGAATCAAAGAAGTTTTTCGGAAAGTTTGGTGCAAATTGATGGAAAAATATCAAAAATATATAACAAAAGAAAAAAGATAAAGAATTAGAAAAAATAGCCATTAGAAAACAGTGAAAAAGTCGTGACTGGATAGTCACGACTTTCAGGTGTTTTCATGTATTATTTTTTGACAGTTTTTTTCTTGCTAATGTTACGTCCGTAACTTATTCCTAATATACTACATTTACTTTTAATAATTACGTGTTTATTCTCTTTTTAAATATTGAATCTTACCTATATATTGTAAGATATTATTATTGTTATTAAAATGTTTGTTATTGTATTAATACAATCTCTACATATTATTGCATTATATTCAGTATTTTTATGATCATTGTTATAATATATGTTTTACAGCGAATATATAAATTGTATCAAATACAAGAAAGAAGAGTAATATTTAGAATTATGTAAAAACCTTTGCCACAGACAATATTACCCTTGAATAATATAATCAGAATAACGATTAAGCATCATTTCAATGACCTTCCTATAAGCAAGGAAATCAACGAACGAACAAAAATAATCTATTAAGCATAGTCCCACTCAAGCAGTGAATTAACCTGTGAGGAACAGCTAACTGAACCAGCGGCACATATCCCCACTTACAATCCATGCGATAATTCAAGAGGCACGCATAAATTTAGACAAACCATAAGGAATAACCATCTCTCCACAATTCCATTAGCACCAAAGGCACATACCCCTCTTAAAATTATGCGAAGGCACAACTTTTCACGCATAAAATTGGAAAAACCATAATAAGGAATAACCATCTCTCCACAATTCCAGTAGCATCAAAGGCACTAAACTTATGGGAGAAGTTTTATAAATAAAGGGCACTAGCTCTGTTACATTCAGAGAGTAATTTTTTGAAACACCAAGTAATAGTCATCAAACCAGGGAGTTGAACACATCGTCTACAAGTGAACTAAAAGTACAAAGTTAAAAGTGAACTCCCAAGTATTTAAAATCAACCCAAGTCTACCAACAAGTATTAATTTCCAAACAAGTATAATTTGAAGTGAACCCAAGTATTTTTCCAAGTGTTTAAGTTAAAACGAACTTCGTTTTTAGACCTTTTTCCCCAGTTCTTAAAATAGAACTTTAAATAATTCTCAAAAATTATCATTTGGGAAATAGATTCAAGTTTCGATAAAATCTATATTGAAACAAGACATTCCAAATTTCGAACCATCGAAATTTGCTCAACTACCGACAACCGTCTGGAAGGAAGAAAATATTTCCAAAGTACAAAACACTATCACCTTAGTGTAAACAACAGTGATAAAATCCCACAATAAGGACAACTGTCGGAGGCCCATATTTGTGAAGTGCCCTTTCAAGATTGGATTAACAGATTATTATCACCAGCTCATTGATCATCAGTAATCGTTATTCTTAAAGTAAGATTTGTAAATTATAATTATATTCATTGTATTTTTGTCAATACTTTTCTTTCTTGTTGGTTTTTAAATAAATTATTCTCTCACAACATTTAGTAGGCTCATTGACTTATCCTCATCCCAAATTAGATTCAATTTATTTGAAACTAATTTAAAACGAGGAACGTTAGGTATATTTTATAAAGGTTTCTCGTTTTGACGTAACACTAATAAGTTCTCGAGATAATAATAAAAAATAAAAACAAATAATTTCTCGAGATAATTGCAGAATACAATTTAAATAAACATTTTTTTAACAAACTTTTGGTTAAAAAAGCATTAACTTATTAGCAAGAAAAAAACTGTCAAAAAATAATACATGAAAACACCTGAAAGTCGTGACTGGAGCACTGTTTTTCTAATGGCTATTTTTTCTAATTCTTTATCTCTTTTCTTTTGTAATATATTTTTGATATTTTTCTATCAATTTCCACCAAACTTTCCAAAAAACTTCATTGATTCATAATGAACAAATTTCTCACTGGAAGTTTGTTCAATTCGAAAATTCCGTGCAGGCTTTTTGTCGACGAAAAAAGGAAACTGTCATTACCGACACTCATTGATTTATAATTAAATATTATTTAACCAAGGGTCATTTTTAATAGTTTTATCATCTCATCGTCTTTAGCAGACCATAATACGCATGCATACCAATTTTTGTAAAAATCCGTTAATATTTGTCCAACTTATGACGATTTATGTTTCAAAACTCAATGAAATCGAGTAATGAAAATTTTCTTGTTTTTTGTCTCTATTGTCTACAATATTTACTTTACAAAAAAATTCTCAAGAGAAAAAAGATGCGGATTTTCATTCTCTATAAGATAGTGTTTTTTAAAAAAATTTTATTTTAACTTTTAATTTTTGTCATATTTTGGAGCTTTTGACAACCTTCATACTGATCGTCCGAGCGCAGATCGAGTTATTGAATTGGGAGGCACAATCAGTGACCCCAAAAATTCCAGAGTAACAAATTTCATGCAAATCTCAGTAATTTTGAAAAATTAAGCCGCCATTTTGCATCCGCCATTTTGAATTTTTTGAATCAGACTTCAGATTCTTAATCAGCAACCTCCACAACCCCCGAGTAACAAATTTCAATTAGATTTGGGCAATTTTGAAAAAGTTTGTAATCTTATGTAAATTTAAGAAATTTTTTTGTTTTTAAGCGTCATTTTAGATTCAAAATCGAAAAAAATGAAAATTATAAATGGATATTTGTCAAGTACAACTATCGGGAACACGTTTCTGATACTTTTTGTTCTATTTAAAAAATGTTATGGCGGAGAAAAAAATTCTTTTAAAAAAATTGCATTCAAAAAACGACATTTTTAAGTATTTTTAAAAAAAGATGGGTTTAATATCATTTTTTGAAAATTTTGACAACGCAATTCGAAAAATTATGTTACTCAATAATTAAATCTATTATATATTTTTTCTAAGAATAAATTTTCAATTTTATGAAATAAATTTACCAATTAATGCAATAAATTAAAAATCGTTCCTTTGATGAAATTGTTGTACATTTAAAAAAAATAATAACCTTGATTTTTCAAAGACAATTTTTATCAATGTTATTAAAATAATTAATTATTTTATATTTTTTCAAAAGGGGAAAAAAATTTAATTGCTTTTATTTACCAATTACAATTTTTATTAAAAAACAGAAACCGTGAAAATTATTTTCATTTTTTAAAAATAATATAGAAAATTGTACTATAACGATATATCAGTGTTACTACACTTTCTGAAATTCCTGGAAATATCAAGAAAAAAGTATAAATTACCTTGAAAAAAATTTTTTATCAAAATTATATAAATACTAGCTGTCACACCCGTCATTGACGGATTTTAGGTTCTACCTAAACATTTAATAGTTCCTATGTCTAGCAAACTGGAAAACCGGAAAACAGCCAAAAATTTAATTTGACCGGAAAAAAATAATAGGAGAGAGGGCCCCAAGGTGGTCAGGGCCCTAAGGTGGTCACCCTGAGAAAATGTTTTTATATTAGTTAGTATCTTCAAATGTTTTCTGTTAATGTTATTATTTGGGAAGACAAAGAATTTAGTAAAGTTTTGAGGTAAATAGTCGTATGAGTCTCTTTGTAACGTGAACGTTGTAAAATTTCTGTTTTTAAATGATCGAGAAATTTTTTTCTCAGGGTGTTAAAGTCATCGAAATTAATTATTTTAAATGAGTAAACATCGTTATAATTATCTTTATATATCGTACAATAATATTTCAAATGAATATAATTTATATTGTGCTATAAATATTTTTTTCATTAACGTCTAAAAAATTGTGTCTTGGCCCTATGGTGGTTACTTTTGATTTTTTATGAAATAAATAAACAACTTAATAATACGTTTTTTAAATTTTTTTAATAACTTTTTTAGTGAATTTTCGTATGGTGACCACCTTGGGGCCACTTTTTTAAAAGTCGAATTTTCAACTTTTTTTAAAAAGTGACGTAACTTTTTTTTATAAATGAAATGAAAAAAACTTTATGATAGGAAGATAGCTAATAAGACAAAGCTTCAAACGCCGTCTTATTGACCTTAATATATAATTCCATTTAAAATCTACAATCGTTCAAAATCATAAAGAAAATGTTACTATTTGAGTCAGTGACTGACTTTTTATAATCAAATTAGTTATTTTTAACCTATTCAAGTGCAGAGAACAATGTATTTGTTATTTTTTTTGTACTTTAATTAATGTATTAAAAATTAATTCAAAATTTCCACCAATTTTTGGAGTTTTAGTAGTTTAATTTAAACTAATTTTATATTTATATTATAATTATTGAATCTATAAAAATTAAAGTAAAAAGCAATTTTTTAAAATCAAATAAATGTAATTAAACTTTTTAAATTTGATAAGAAAATTCTCGGTTTATTCCCAGTTTTTCTCGGGCAAATTAAATTCCTGGATATTTCCCTTTTTCCGTGTTGCAACAGAAACCCTGTTAAATGTAATAGTAAAAATATATAAGACATTTAATTATCAAGTAACATAATTATAAATTAATGACAAATTTAATTGGAAATCAAAGCATTGACATAAATCATGTAGAAATTGATTTATTTAATTTAATTAGTTAACTTGTTTATTTTATCAGTCTAATTTGAATGCTCAATACTTAAAATTTTTATTTAAAAATATCATTCGCAATAATAATAAATGTAAATAATAAATAATAAAAATATTGTTGGGATTGAGAAAAATACATGAAATTTGCATCAATAAAATAATTTTTTGGAAATAAGTTAATATCTTTTAGCATCATAAATGCAATTAGTTTTCATAATAAATTATTTTAATTGAGACTGATATTCCTTTAATTGCGTCAAATAATTAATTATGTAATGAAAATAACAAATTTATTTGCATCGAAAAAAAGCAGACTTGGATTCAAATAAATATAAATTTATATTAAAGAAATTCGCACGTAAAAGTATTAGCACTCTGGAAAAAATTATTTAACTCAACTAGATCAAATTATTTAGAAACTATTTTAAAAGGAAACGAAAAAACATTACACACTGATTTTTATAAGTAATTCTCATACTATAAATATTAACCTTTTTAAACGGGCAAATATATGAATTTATTAGGTTAAAAATTGAATATTTATTAAAATTATTCTTTATGAAATAATTAGATAAAATTAGATCATTACAAAACATTAATTTAGACTGGAAAAAATCATTTAAATAAACTTCATTTTTAAATATTGACCGATATTTGGCAAATTAAACATTGAATATTAATTATCAAAAACTAATGTCAATTTTTAAAATATAAAAAATAAAATTAACCATTGGAAAGAGCATGAAAAAATCTTTCAGAAACATACTCAACAACATTTTTTCCATTACAGGTATGTACAGAAGAAATTAAAAAAGTAGACTAGCTTCCACCCTCTCCAAATTTTAAAAAAAGTGAAAACAAATTTTTTAGGGCACATAATAACTTGATAGAACAATAAATTCCCAGAGTTTTAATTTTTTTCAAGAAGTTGAAATTTCAACTTACGACATTGCATGTAAAATGACTCTAATGTGTGACTATATGATTATGTGTTCATGATTTGTGTATGTGCTGTGTGTATATGTGTGTGTGATTATTGGGCTCATCTACGTCCAATTATTGGCAATTATAATGTGCTATTTTAGATGATTCCCGGTCATTTCCCCGAATACATTTTTCCCGAAGACCTTCTCCCTAAAGCCCATTCCCCGAAAAAATATTTTTAAAATATTCCCAGAAAAACTATTTCCCCGAAAAACATATATAAAAAAAGACGAATATATAAAATAAAAGACAAATGACTGTATTGACCGTAACCCCTATTTTCAGAACGAATTTATTGTGTCTTCCTTAAACTTATACTTTCAAAATTTTTAAGTTATGAATTACGAAGTCGAATTAATTAGCGAAAGAAGGCTTGCTATAGATGGATTTCTATATATAAACTCTCGAAATGGAGACGGAAAAATATATTGGGATTGTAAAAAAGTGAGGGATAAGGAATGTTTGGCTAGAGCAATTTCAAAATTAGTGAATGGAAATATACAAATAATCAAAGGTCCACATGAGTCAACACATGAACACACACCGATGAGAGAAGAAATAGAAGCAGAAAAAATTAAAAGTAGAATAAGTGAGAGATCAAGTGAGCCACACGTTCCTCCAAGTCCCATAGTTCAAGGTTAATTATTTAAAAAAATTATAAATTTAAATTTTGAAATAAACAATAATTTTTTTTATTTTATTTTCGAAAATTTTTAATTTTATAAATTTTAGTTTTTTATTAAAGATGAATTGGCGAGTACATCGGCAAGAGTGTTGTGTCTTTTACCAGAACGGGAAAATATTAAAAAAGCGATAAGAAGGAAACGACGAAAAAATGTTCTTCCTAATCCCTCATCGCTGGACGAACTCGGTGAACTTCCGGATGAGTTTAAAGTCACTGTCACTGGCGATAGATTTTTAATATATGATTCGAAGAGCAATGATGATCTTCAGAATGGAAGGGTATTAGTTTTTGCCACGAAGAGAAATTTAGAGTTGTTGAGCAGAAGTCGGATGTGGTATTTATTACTGTCTACTATCATCAAAAGAAGCAGTGCAATATAATGCCGCTTTCAATGTAATAGTCACAGCTGCTGTAGATTACGGAATACTCAATTTTCAGCCGACAAAAGTTATGACCGACTTTGAACTTGCCATAATAAACGCGACGAAAGACACTTTTCCAGGAGTGCATGTAAGTGCTTGTTTTTTTCACTTCGGTCAATCATTGTACAAAAGGATCCAAGAATTAGGATTGCAAATTGCATATAACGATTCTAATAATACGAAAGTGAAAGACTATACGCATATGAATGCAGCACTTGCATGCATTCCTGTAAATGTTGTCGTGACAGTTTTTGGACGTCTTAAAAATGCAGCCCCTGACAGTATGACTGATTTTTTGAATATTATGAAAAAAACGTATGTAGTAGGGACAACTGCTAGAGGACGCAGAAGGGCGGTACCACCACGATACCATCCCCTAATCTGGATCCAATACGTTGCAGTATTAACCAACCAAAGCAAAACAAATAATGCAAGTGAGGGTTGGCATAATCGCTTCCGCCTACTAGTCGGGAAAAATCATCTGGATATATTTTCAGCCGTGAAGGAGTTCAAAAAAGAGCAAGGGGATACAGAAATCCAACTGGTAGAATTATCATTAGGCCGAAAAATCCGATCAGCACAGAAAAAAAATGGTTGGATGTCCAAAAACGAATAAAATCAATCGTCGAATCGTACGAAACTTACGGTATACCAGGTTGGAAAGAATATCTGCATGCAGTTAGCTGCAATATTTATATTAATTAAAAACTGTATATTTTCAATATTTAAATTAAAAGTTTAAAGAATAAATTCACTTTTATTACATCTACTTTTTTCAAATCGGGAAAAAGCATTTTTTGTGTTTTCGGGGAAATATTTTCGGGGAAATGTCCTTCTTGTGGATTTGGGGAAATGGTCATCGAGGAAATGTACATTCGGGGAAATGGTCGGGTACCATTTTAGATACAACATTTTTGCCATTAATGTGCCACTACTGGGCCGATCTACGTCTTAGTATTGGCAATTATAATTTGCTATTTTAGATACAACATTTTAGTCACTAATAGGTCAATAATGTGCCATTATTGGACCGAGCTACGTTTCAATATTAACAATTTTATTTTGTCATCTTAGATACAACATTTTAGTCATTGATGTGCCAAGAATGTGCCATCATTCGGCCGAGCTATGTCCCAATATTGTCAATTATAATTTGCCATCATAGACACAAAACTCTAGCCATTAGTATGCTATTATTGGGCCGAGCTACTTACTGCCACTAGCATCTATAATTTTTTAACAACGATACAAAACTTTATCCATTAATGTGACTTTATTGGATTTATCTACGTTCCAATATTGACAATTATAATTTGTCATCGTGGATACAACATTTTAGTCATTAATGTGGCATTACTGTGCCACCCTTGGGTCGAACTTCGTCATATCACTGACAATTGTATTTTGCCATTAAAAATTGTTCAACTTTACCGTGAACGTGCCATTATTGGGCCAAGAGTCGGGTAAATCTTAAAAAATTAAAGTATCTGATAATTGGCGCCATCATTGTCCCAGTAATCGGTCGAGACACGTCTCATCATTGGCAGTATTAATTTGCCTTTATAAAATCTGGAATATTTAAGGATCGCTGCGAATATTGGCCTAGTAATCGGATATCACTCGCCACATCATTAGAAATAGAAATTTGCCATTACTGGTTTGTTACTTGGGCCGTTAATGCGCCATTATTGGCCCAAAATTCAAGTCAGTCATGTTGGGCCGATATTTAGCTCGATGTCGGCAATTTAGAAAAATTGAGGATCGTTGACAATTCTGGCACAATTATGGGCCAATTTAAATTCCAGTGATTGTTCTAAGATGACATTATTGAACCAATCTAGGGCCGTATTTACAATCCTGGCATTTCGCACTTGGGCAAATACGTTTATTTATTTAAAAACGTTTAGTACAGTGCAGCAAAATAGCTTTTCTTTACAAGCGCATATCGATAATTGGCAAATAATATGGAAGAGAAGAATCCTCTAAAGTGAAGAATATTTTTTGATGCCATATATAAGAGGAAAATGTGCATTCAGTTTAGAGGAATCCGCATCAAATCAAGATTACTTTTTTAAGGTGTATTGGAAATTATAAAAAGTGGACGAAAACCGGTACAACCACGGAAAATGTATGTGGACCCCCGCATGAAAAGGGACCAGTTTGACATCTATCGGATTTATCTATACGGTAAAATTCTTTGTTAAGTTTAGAAAATTTTGATATGTTTTAAGCCCAATTTGTAGAAAAAATCAATGAGTAGAATTTTAAAGTTTAAAATGTCAAAAACCTATTCTCTCGAAAATGGATATCAAAGATTGTAATGCAAATATCTTTGGTTCTTTTAGGAAGATATTCAAATAAAAATTTGTTTTAAGTCCAGTACACCTTTAAGATGAAAAAGCAGTATGTTTCGAAGTTTTTCCCCACTCCATTTTAAAACAATTAAGAAGTAACTTACATCTGACAAAGTGGACCCTTTTCTGAAATTGCGTTTTTTTATTAATAAACCTGACTTTTTCGAAGAAATAAAAAAATATTTTAAGTGACTTTATTGTGAATAAGTGTTACGGCCGAACTCCGTAACTTTTTATATCATAAATAATTATTTACAATATCTGAAAATCAAAACTATAAACAACAAATTACACAACATAAGATTTTGTTAACAAACTTTAAAACATTTACACAAAACAACCCTTTGTAATTTCACAAAAGGGACATTCTTCGCTTCGATAATTTTAATCCAATGCATTTCAATTAGATAAAAATCCAATTCTATTTTAAATAAGAGATTCATTGAATTTTACATTCCTTCGCGTTTTGCAAAACAATACCATATTTCTTAATAAATTCCTTTTCTTTGACAACAGTTTATTAACCTTTTTGAGAAATAGTTAGAAAATATTAAAGTAAAGTAAATTTCTCAATATAAGGAGTGGTGCATCCAAGTCACTGAACTCGGATCACACCACTGCCTAAATCTGCAAGCTTGCAGAATTGGCTTGGCAACAGTCAAGTGCAATAAACTTAATATACGATTTCCCCATTAAATCGTCTTTCAATAAAATTGATTGACACAAGGAAATCTGGGCAGTTGAGTTTAGGCCGTGTAGCCGACAGCTAGCCCAGGCAATTAAGCCTGTAGTTTTCTGTCTAGGCAATAGAAGCCTGAAGTTTAAGTCCGGCAAGTTAGCCGTGTTGATGTGAAATAATCTCAAAGGTTTAAAGAATTTAATAAGAAGTTTGTTGAGAAAAGTGAATTTAGTTGAAAAAAATATAAATAAATAATAATATAAAAAAAAGAAGGTTGAATTAAAAAATATATGATTAAAATAATAAAGAATAAATAAAGCGATATAATTGAAAAGTTAAAAAGTGAAAAATAATATTGATCTTAAAAAATAATTAAAAAATAAAAGAGTTAAAAAGAAAAGGATTTAAAAAAATAAAGAATCTGTGAAACAAATAAAGTTATTCAGAATTTCGTCGCGAAAAGAATCGACTACATTGAATTAAAGTGACGAATCGAAGGAAATACTGAGTAGTGAGTATCATATTTCTACTCTACGAATTACACATATTACACTTTTCATTCACACATATATAAGCACTCTTTTTATACATACACCATCATTTTATTCCCATGCACACATAAAAATTAGAATTTATTTGTATTAGGTAATTTTTCAGATAAAATATAATTACTGTTATTTTCATCTTAATTTGTTTATGATCTTCATAACCTAAAAATTATATTTCCTTTTCCTTTTTTAAAGAATAAGGATCTCAACCTATTAACTGAATAATAGTTAAGTAGAGAGGGGATCCACTACCTTTTACGTTTTTCGTCCGAAGGACACGTTTAGTTAGTGTCGAATTAACATCTCTTTATAAATTAATTAACATTAATTAATTTCTACTTTAACAAACTGGAGGCAGCGGTGGGATTCTTTCTCTATATTCTTGAAAAAGGAAAAATATTTTTGTTGAATATTAAAAAAAAATTTTAATAATAAATTTTTTTTTTCGCACATACAGGGTTACACAAAATACATTATCACAAAAGATTAATATAATTTATGAGAAAGGTATTATATATGTTTAATTCATTTTGTGTTCATTGATTTCAGGTTTAAAATTGTTTATCTGTTTCTACACAGGAGAATATGTTCTAATTCACAAAAGTGTGGTATAAGAGATTTTTTTTGTTCGCTAACGTCGAACACAGGGAATAGTAACTACTCTTGCGACGGCAAGCTCTGGTTTCTTTAATAAACGCGTCCAATTCCTTGACTTAACCTTGCTGTAAGTAGGTAGGCACTTGGGCAAGTGAGAGGATTAATGTTAAAAAGAAATTTGTTTTAAATCACAAAAATAAAAAATTAACATATTAGCTACGGGTCTTAAACACAAAAATTAAACAAAAACCTTAAAAAACCACAGATTTCTTTAGAGGAATTTTTAGTGTATACTTTGAATGAATAGAAATTAAAAATACAATGGACTATTTAAAAAAAATCGCGAATCAATTTTAAAAAAATAAAGAAAAGTTAAATACAACAAAAATAACAAGGAATTTTAAATCCTGAGAAGCAAAACGAGAATTAAGGGTTCGAAGGAAATCAAGCAAAGAGATCTCCGTCTTAAAGAGCAACAATGAAGATAAAATAAAAATTAATTATTTAAAAAGGACATTATTAGAGTTAAAAATAGACTAAAGAGGCATCGCGGATTAAAGATAGAAAAACCGGAATTTTTAGTTTATATAATCATTTTGAATGTTTTTATACCAGATCAATTAGATAGATTTCTATGAATAATAAAAATAAATAACTGAATTAAAATAAAGAGAGGCAAAACATAAATTTAGTTAGGCGTCCGAACTTGGTTACGCAACACCGCATCAGGTTACACTTCAGGTGTGTAGGTCAGTAGGAAGTAAACATCAAAAACTGCTCAATGGACAATTAAAATAACTGAACCACTATTATACAATTTAAAGAAATTATATATTTTTTTGTTTTTAATAAAATTCATATTTAACACATAACAAATAAATTTTCTTTAAAAAATTTTTTTTTTCAGAATAATTAAAAATTTAGATCAAAACGCATAGAAAAATAAAAGCAAATTCAGTAATTTATTAAACTTCGAAAACTAAGAAAACTTAAGAATTTTATTTAAAGATTTATAGCGATAAATTTTTTTAAAGATTAGGGATTTAAACATTAGGGATATCAGTCTATAAAATAGAAGAATGAAAAGTATTATATAGAAAATAGTGCTTCAATACTTAGAAGAACAATATAAACAAATCACGCTAAATTAGCAGAAATACGCAAACAGAGGATTAGTGTTTAAAAAAAAATGTCTGAAGTATACTATAGAGAAGATTCCTTAATAGATAAACAAAAACTAGGTCTTGCTGTGTCTTTAACAATATTCGAAAAGCAATTGTCTTATTTTGATGGATACAATATACCAGTTGACGAATTTATACAACAAATAGTATCTACATCGTCACATATGCCAGTTATTTGTCAAGACTTAATGATAACAGTCATACTAGGTAAATTAAAAGGTGCCGCAAAAGCAAACACTGATGACATTCAATTTAAAATTTTGACAGATTTATTAGATTATCTAAAGGAAATTTTTTTTCCAAATGTTCTATTTGACGATTCGTATCCTTCCGATTACGATTTTTTGAGAACAAATTACAATGCTATTAACCATTACAACACGTATGAATCAAGAAACCAGCGACAAAAATGGGATCAACAACAATATAGAAGAAAAAATGGAAGCTATAATAAATTTAATAATCAGAATAGAAACAGTTTCAGACAAAATAAGCAAAACAGGAACATGGATTCGCAGTGTTATTGTAAAGAAAACTTCTATAATTATGATCATAATTTGGACAAGTATAATGTCGAATACAGAAATTCACAACACAGATTTAAAAACGGATACAAAATATACAAGGATGTCCAGAATTGTTACAACAGACATAATTATAGAGACCACAGATATATCAACTGCGAAGAATCTTCTATGAGCTTTGATGAAATATTTTTTAATATTCATAATTCAATGTGTTTGCAGAACTCGCTCACAAACCAAAAAACCTTAAGGAACGAAAATCAAGTGAATTATAGTGTCTCACTTCCAACCAATAAACCACAAGTTGTAAACGAAAGCGAAGAATCAATTAACAAAAAGACGATTCAAAGAATACAAAAACCTGTGGAAGAAGAAGAACAGATTGCTGTGTATATGGATCCTATTTCAAGTACTTTCGACGACAACAAAAAAGATATCAACAGAAATGAGAATCTAACAAACAAGAAAAAGATGGACATACATGAAGATTTAGAAAGAAAAATTAGTTTATCCAGAAAAGAAAACCAAACTTGTATGTTGGACAACACAATGCTTGAAGAAGAGGAAGAGAAAAGAAAGGAATTATTACCAATACCAAGTTCAGAGAAAAGCAAAAATATAATCAAATCATAAGAGAACAACGACTTAAAGAATTATAGTTGTTATAATCACGAAATTTCACAACAAGAAAACAATACAAAACAAACTGAAATTAGCCAAGAATTAAAGGAAACAAAATCAGATCAAGAAGCAAAGAAAAAATTATCAAGAATAATGCAGAATTTTTACATATTAAGCGAGCAAACAATGAAAATGTTGCAGACATGGAAGATTCATATTCATTAATACAACATAAGAATTCGGACAACCCTATGAAGAAACGAAGAAAAGGAAAACCTCCTGGCAAAATCAAATCAATGAGTCAACAACAGTTGGGTGTCAAAAATAAAGAAGAAGAAGAAGAACAAGAATTAGGCGATCAAGTGTCAAATGAAATCGTCACCATTTCAACAAATACTTATGCTGAGGTAGAAGAATTCATCGTAAAAAATATTCTACCATCTGATAAAAGTTTAAATCAAGAAATTTTAGAAATGGTCGAATATTATGTCTCAATGCATAACCAATTATCTGGAAAACATTAAAAACATTTTTGGAAAATATTTTTACTCGGAAAAAATGAGAAAAATGAAGTTATTTTCAAATTCAAAGGGAATGAACTATTACAAAGTAAAATACCTAAAATAGTAGTAACAAGAGCTGACTTAGGAAGATTAGGAATAGGTTAGAAATAAAAAAAAACAAGTAGGAGGCTAAAATAGAAACAGTTGAAGCATGAAATACCTTTAACAATCTTGTAGAGTGAAATAATTAATCCACTTACTCTTCACAAGTCTCAAGAACTTAATTGTAATATAAATATTATTTAAATGGTTTATCATTATATCTCTATTGTACTATATATGAAATTCTATATCATACTTCGTTCGCATAAATTGCTAAAAAAGTAGTTTACTAAATTTAGTAAAGATAAGTCTTCATAATATACTTAATAAAGACTCAAATACTAACATACAAAAAAATATAATCTTGGTAAATGCTTCTAATGGGATAGCAAATTTAATAAAAAGTGAAATGTTTTAATTGTAATTTAAAATTTTAATAACTAATGAGAACGTTAGAATACCAAACTAAACAAAAATGTTTAATTATTAAACAAATCGCTAAAACTAAATCAAGAACATCATAATATTTTTGTTTCTAAAAATAATGCTATTGTATATAATTTATTGTTATTAACCAAATTAACTAAATCTATAAACAAATAGTATTTCCAAAATAAAAGTACTGCAATGACTTAAAACATAGACACTTCGCGGAAATACATAAGAATCTCGTTACATTGATGTTAAAGAAAAATATTAATAATAAAAAATAATACTAACATGAAATTAATAAAATCAACGCCATCAAAATATATACACCAACATAAAGACACTTACAAAAGATAAAATCAAAACGAACTTTTAATTAAGAAGACGTAAATCTATTTTTAGTTTTTTTTGCTAAAACCAATCAAAAATACATTAAAAAAATTAAAAAATAATGTCAAAGACAAATGCTTGAATATGCTTTAAAAGAATCTTTAAATATTTTAAACGAAAATCTAAAAACAAAATGTTATATTTTACTTGATCTTTGTCTAAGAAACATATAATAGTCTATTTATCCGCTCATTATAAGGAATTAATAATTAAGTAAATACACGTATGAAAAATTAAGAAAATATGGGATAAAATAATTACTAAAAATTACATACAATATAAAAAGTATCGCTTACTTAATTAAAAAAAACATTTCTCTAATAATATATTAAATAAACAGTAAAATACTAACATGTAAAGAAAATATAAGCTTAGTAAATGGTTGTACTAAAATTAGCAGAATGATATATGTTATTATAATGGATTAAAATAACGTAATGAAGGGACGCATTAAAATGTCAAACCAAAACATTTCTGCCTAAGGAATTACAAAAATAAAACTAAGAAATTTCCAAACCAACTATATTAATAAACGTAAACTACTTCAAAAATAGTAATGCTTCAATGAGTAAAAAAAAGGTCAAAAATATTTACAACAATAAAAATAAAATGATAAATAAAGTAATATGATAACTAAATCAACACTTACAAATAGAATTATCAGATTAAAATATGACATAAAATACTAAAAAAATATCGCTTACTAATTTAGTAAAAAGTATAAGTTTTTTAAAATACATTTCTTAATGTCTCGAATACTAACACAAAAAATATAAGTGTACTAAAGGCTTCTAGTGGTATGGCAAATTTAATAAAATGGGATATGCTGTAATAATAAATTAAAATTAAAATAATTAATGAAAACATTAAATTGTGAAATAAAACATATTTTTTTAAACAAATTTCAACAATTAATAAAAATTTTAACATTCTTATTTATTTATGAAACAGCAACTGCACATAATTTTATTAATATTAACCCAATTAATTACATTGATAAACGGATAAAATCTAAGAAAAGTAGTATCATAAAGGTCAAACAAATATTATTAGTAGAAATACCAAAAAATCGCGATTCATTAATGTTCTGACAGCATACTGTTAAATTTTGAAATAAAATACGCATTAAACACTTCCAAAATCCATAACTATTTTTAGTTTACTTGTTTAAAAAAAAGCATGATATACTGGATAAAATTAAAAGGAACGCTTTAAAAGTTCGAGCATTAAAGAAACTATTAGAACACTAACAACTCTAACACAAATTAAAAAAAAATGTTAACACTATTAAGTTATAAAAATCACCATAAGAATAATTTTAGAAGACGAAAAAAAAATTATCTTAAAAAAAGGAAAATGTATTTTATTGTTTTTGTATATAAAAACTATAAAAAATACATTAATAAGTTGAGACATGATTTAAACAAAAATTCTATTAAAAAATATTTTAAATAATGATTTCCAATTAAAAATGCTGATTATAAATTTCTATTAAATTTATTTACTATGATAAACTTGAATTTCTGCACAACAGAATTTTGTTTTGAAAAATACTTTAAAATATTAAATTAAATAGTATTGAATAACTTGGTATTTATAATTATACAATATACATAAAATTATAAATTATAGAAACATTATTAACAGTCCTATCTAATACATAAACATTTAAAAAAAACATAGTGGTTCTTGCTTTGCTTGCTAAGTCTATTGCTCAGCTTTGTACGCTTATGCACGGTAAGGAAGCTTGTAGACGCTCGAGGTAGCGGTGAAACGCCGGGGAGCTAACAAAAGTAAAGAGGCAAGGAAGAAACGTATGGAGCAACGCATGGCTTCGTGATAGTCGCGGTGCATGCGGGGCGCCTACGAAGGTGAGGAAGCGGAGAAAAACCGAGTAGAGCCATGCATCGAGTATATCTATTTAGTACTTTATATACATATATAAAAATACTGGCATAGAGCCTCGTGTGTAAAGAAATAAGCAGCATTTATTTTCTTTTTCGACTACTCTCCAAGTCATTTCTTAAAGCATTTCTATCGAAAATTTTTCTAATAAGTTCTTTACTTTTGATAAGTTATTATATATAAATCCAAAATAATTTATTGTCAATTAATTAAAATAAAATGTAATAAAATATTTAGAAGAAATAAAAATAAACTTTTTTAATTTAAAAGAGGGATTTCAAGATTATTCAAAATATCTATGTAAATAATTATTTGAATATAATTTCAAGAAAAGAAAACTGAAATAATAAATTTTTTTTAGTAAACTCCGTTGCAAAAAAAAGGTTATTTTAGAAAAATCTGAGGAAACGCGAATGTATAAATATAAAAAGTAATTAAACGAATAATTAAATTACAAAAAAATAAAATTCAGATTTTAAATCATCTTAATAAAATTTTCTTGTATAATTAGAAATTCTACATTCCATTATGTTTAAAAAAACATAAAAAAATATTTACACCAAGTAACAACGAAATTATTTAAGAAATTTGAGAATAAATTTTTAAATTATTCTTTTCAAACACTTAAAATTGCCAAATTTATAATTAGTTTTTTTTAATTAAAAAAAACATATTTACTAAAACAAGTTCCAACTAAAATACTGTTCATCAAAAATAAAATTCTTGTTTAATAACAAAGTAAAATTTTATTTAAAAATAAAAAAAAATATTTTTTTAATGAAATATAAAAAGACAAAAAATTAAGTATCTAAAGTACCCATAATTATTTACTAGAATACATTCAACACATTTTTTTCTCTTTTCCTTTTGCGTTAATAAAATTTAAATTAGTAATAAACTTTCAAAAAACCTTAAACATATTTTATGGATTTAAAAAAAAGGTAAATAAATTTTTTTTTTATTTAAAAAATAAATTTTTTTTCAATAACGAAAATTCAGAAAAATTTTTTTTTCAATAAGTTCTAAAAAAAATGTTTCATAATAAATTGCTATAATATCAAAATAATTTTTATGTAAATTCTCAAATTTAAGTAATACCAATTTTTTTCTTTCTTCCTGTCTTTTTTGAAAAACAACTGCCGAAACATTTCCAACATATCTATAAACTGCCAAGGGACGACAGTTCATATAAAAGGGGGGCAGTAACAACAATTTTGTTGTCACATTTCTAAAAAATATTTTTCTTGGTAATGTTTTTTTTCAAAACTTAGAGCTTATAAATAACAAATCGCGATTAAATAATTGGATTACAATTTTATTTTTTTTTACTTCATATTAGTCAAGTATGCTAAATCTTCAAATTATCTTTAGATTTATATAGTTATTTTCGTGTTACACTGACACAAAAAAATAAATTTGCACATTCCGCAGTTTAAAAAAATATATATAAACAGCTCATTTTTTACATAATTAATTTTCTTTATTATTATTTAGTTTATTTTTTTCGTTTATTTCTTTCTTTTCATTTTCTTACACCTTAACGAAACTTGCCTTACAGAAAACCATTTATGTAAAAAAAAACAGAGGACACAACAATTTTTGTAAAACTCGAATGAGTTATTCAACACCTGTATACTCCAAGGATACAACACTGGACCACAACATAAACAACACGCATTCATAGCGGCTGCCAAGGGACGTCAGCCTAATAAAAGGGGGGCATTTGTTACGGCCGAACTCCGTAACTTTTTATATCATAAATAATTATTTACAATATCTGAAAATCAAAACTATAAACAGTGTTGCCAGCGACATGGAAATTTCCCGGAATACGGGAAATTTTGACTATAATGGGAAATTTTACAGGAAATGGATAAATTACTGGAAATTCCGGGAAATTCTTTAATAGAACACAAATTTTAATGATTTTTAACTAAAATAAAATTTTAGAAACTTTTATTGGCAAAACCAATCAAATTTGTTTTATTGGCATGAAAAAATATGTCCGTCGACGGGTCTGTGAATGTGCCCTTAGCTTTTTTATGTGCGAGCGCCATTCACATTAAGTGCATTGCAGTCGGTGTATTCGTTGGTTTATGGTATTTTGTTCGAAGATGTAATATAAATAGTGCTTGAATGTGAATTAGAATTTCGAAATAAAAATTTAGTATTTAAATATTGTAACGTGGTTTTTCACAAAATCACGTTACTAAAAACAAACCTGGAATCTCGCCGAAACTATTCCCACAAATCAAGTAAATCTTCTATAATTATGGCTTCCACCAGGCTCTCATCTTTTATTAACAACGAAAATTTATAATTAACGTCACAATGTATTTTTTATAAATTTTGTATCACATTTGTAAATTGTCATCGATTGGAGAAATTGAGATAAGTTATGTTTCTTTTGATAATTCTATTGCTGATAATTTCTTTTTATTATAATTTGAGAATTATAAATAAATCACAGCACAGCATTTGAAACGACAATGGAATGGACCATGGAAGCTGTTCATTCATCTTAGTCTCCTGGAGAACAACGACGAGATCCAGGAGGTGTCAAAACAAATCAACAAGTAGCAGACGACAGATTGGAGTCGAGCGGAGTGAAGTTGGTATTGACGGAAGATAGTCGCTGATCGAAAAAGGGACCATCACACCATTCCTAAAGGCCCGTTTACATGAGAGGGGTGCACACATTGTTAACATGGTGTGCCACCCCCTCCCGAGATTAAAAGATTTGGAATGGAGGGTCGTCTAGCATCGTCTTCAGGGTGTACGAGACGTGCACTAGTCACCTCAGGCACGTCTTCCTGGAGAATTTGCGGATGCAGGACGGTGGATAGAGACTGCCAGCGCCGCGGCGGACATTGGTACTATGGAGTTTCCGCCGCGGGCCTCTTCTCCAAGCGAAGTGGGCCGTAATGTTCCAACCTCACCTGTCAACTATCTCGAGTCCAACAGTCTGGTCGAAGCCGCTAACAAAAACGTGTCGTTGTCTTTTGAAATAAAAATAAAAAGTAAAAATGAGTTTCCGAGACGAGGAGAGTCGTCGTCTGGAAGGTTCGTAGAGTTGGTTTTCACCCCCGGATCCCTTGTCGTCGACGGTGCTGTGCTGTGTCGCGTAAATAAAAGACTAAAATAGTAAGAGAATTAGTAGTGTAAACTTAGGTTAGATTTTGATTATTTTGATATTTTTCTATCGAGTTAAATAAATTTAGAATATGTTTGAAATGGTGAGATTTATTTAAAAGAAAAATTAAGTGACAAATCTCTCGCTCCTTTCTCCTTGAAACCCATGCTTTGAGAAAAGAGTCGAACACGAGGCCGAGCATTTTGAATCATCACCAAACCGGAAGCCACGAGGTCGTCGAAGTTCCGGTAGAACTATTTCTACCTGGCGCCGGGCGAGTTTCGCATTCAGAAAGGAACATCGCCGAAGGGGTTAATTCGCGGAATTAAGAGAATTCCGCGAATTATCGCGAGTGGTTGTTCCGGGGTGGAAAATCGTCAAGTTGTATCTTGGAAAATTTCTCAAGTTCGGCTTGGTCACGTGATCAGCTGACCAAGCCGACGCACTGGAAAATTCTAAGCATTACAATATATATATTTTAAAAATGGATCGATGGATTCTAAAAATTGACAAAAATGATTCTCAATTACCTTCTTCAACAGTAAGTATATATGAATCAAAAGAACAAAAAGTGAGGTTATGAACCTTTATAGAATAGTTTTGTTTACATTCTGATATATTATTACTTGTAAATAGACATAAATAATATTGTAATATTTATGTTTTCATTGATATATAGTTTTGTTTATTTAATCATTTACTTTTTTATAAAAAATAAATAACTTTAATAATAAGTATGTTTATTTTATTCTACAAAGGAAAAAGCAATAGAAAAATCTGATTCATCGACTAATAAAAATTCAGTTTCAATCATGTCGCAATCGTCAGCTTCTGAATTTGAAAGTCAAGAACATAATGAAAATGATGACGATTTATACGAAAGTGAGTATGGCGATGGAAGTTCAATTCAAAGTGAAGAAATGAGTGATGTAGCAGCACAGGACATGGATAGAACACTTACTCAAGAAAATAAGAGAAAGAGATCCGCTGAAAATTCGACACAACGAAAACATGATTCTAAAAAACCAAGAAAAGAATATAAAAAATTGTTCTGCAATTCATGGTTGACAGAGTTCGAATGGTTGGAAAAATCCAAAATGAAAAGCATGTCTGGCGATGACATCGCATATTGCAAAGTTTGTCAACAGAACATATCAGCACACAAAACAGCTGTCGTACGCCTCTCTAAGTCAGAAAAACATATAAAAAATTTAACAATAACTGTTACAAATAAAAAAATCGATGACAATAGCAAATCAATAAATTTGAAAAACTCTGTAAAAAGAGCAGAATTGAAATTGACAGGACTTCTAGCTGTGGGTCATTTACCATTTTCATTAATGAATGTTTTAACTCCCCTATGTGGTGATATTTTTCCCGATTCAGAGATTGCCAAACAACTATCTTTGCGAAGGACAAAGTCGACAGCGATGATGACTAAGTCTTTGGGACAGAATTTTCGAGAAAACTTGTTCGATACACTTCGAAAAGCGGGAAACTTTTTTTCCATAATTATAGATGAGCAAACGGATCTCGGCACAGCTAAGCAATGTGCTTTCACAGTTATTTATTATGATTATTTGAATTACAAAGTGCAAACGAGATTTTTGGACATGGTAGAATTACCAAGTGGCACCGCGGAAAATTTGTGCAATTGTCTATTGAACGTTGTGAAGAGTAAGAAAATACCACTCGAAAACCTAGTTGGCTATTCTTCAGATACTACCAATGTTATGTTCGGAGTTAACCATTCAGTGATCACATTGCTACAAGAGCAATCGCCAGATATCCTTTTTGTTAATTGTACTTGTCACAGTTCACATTTGGCTGTCAGCAAGGCTTGTCTTCAATTGCCCCGATCTATCGAAGATTTAGTGCGAAATATAGGTTCTCATTTTAGCAGAAGCGCACTAAGGCGCGATGACTTCAAAGAATTTCAGATTTTTTTTGGTACCGAAATTCATCAAATTTTGACTAAATCTAACACTCGGTGGTTATCGTTGAAACAATGCGTAGATAGAGTCTTAGAGCAGTATGCCGCATTGGTACCTTATTTTACTGAACTGGCTGTGAATAATTCATCAAAAACGACAGATGAAATGATCTTTGTCAAATCAATTTACAATCGTCTATTTGGAATTCTTATCTTACGCTATAGGTTTAATGAGTGAGTTTAACATACTTTTCCAATCCAATAGTCCTTTGCTTCATAGGCTAGAACCAGAGGTTGAAAAATTAATCAAAACGATTTGCAGCAATTATCTGGAAATAAATTACGTGAAAAATGCTGCGAATATGTACGAAATTGATCACAAAAATAAATTAATGTTCGTTGAAAATAAGAACATATATTTAGGTCTTCTCGCAAACGACAGTATTCGTGAATTAGAAAAAAATCGAGAGATTCCAATAAGAGATTTAGATGCTTTTTATTCTTCCATTCGAAACTTTTACATCGTTCTCGTTTCTGAACTTAAGGATCGATACCAATTTCAAGATCCAGCGTTTCAGATCATAAAAATTGTGGATCCTCAATTTGCCCAATCTCTTCGAATCAAATCTTTACAAAATGTTTTTGACAGATTTCCTGTTTTAAAACGTTTTGTAGATCCACAAAAATTGGACCAAGAATGGCGTTTGCATGGCCTGAATCACAAAGAGTACGAGCTAGATTTTTCACTCTCCGCTGAAGATTACTGGTGTAAAGTTTTCCAATTAACAAATGCATCAAACTCTAAAATATTTAATAATTTAGAGAAAATTATCGGACTCCTTTTAGTTTTGCCCCTCTCAAATGCCTCAGTTGAACGATTGTTCAGCCAGGTTAAGTTAACCAAAACACTTCACAGGAATAAATTAAAAAATGAAACATTAAATTCTATTTTGTCCACAAGAGAAGGAATTGAAGAAGCTGGCGGCATTATAAATTTCAACCCAACCGCTGGAATGTTAAATGCACGACTTTGGAACTAATTTTATTTGTAAAACATGTATAAATAATAAATTAAGAGTTTTAAGTAAATTTAAAATTTAATTCTAATTTTTAAAATAATAAATTAAGAGTTTTAAGTAAATTTGAAATTTAGTTCAAATTTTTTAAATTGGAAAACATAAAAATTTATAATCCGAATATAAATAATGATAATAATAATATTTAAAAAAATAATAATCTTATTTTAGGGCTTATAATATATAAGACTACATTGCGGGAAATTTCATGGAAATTTAAGAAACTTGTCAGGGAAAAATCGGGAATTTCTTAGTACTATTACGGGAAGTTGAGGGCGCTCACTCTGGCAACACTGACTATAAACCACAAATTACACAACATAAGATTTTGTTAACAAACTTTAAAACATTTACACAAAACAACCCTTTGTAATTTCACAAAAGGGACATTCTTCGCTTCGATAATTTTAATCCAATGCATTTCAATTAGATAAAAATCCAATTTTATTTTAAATAAGAGATTCATTGAATTTTACATTCCTTCGCGTTTTGTAAAACAATACCATATTTCTTAATAAATTCCTTTTCTTTGACAACAGTTTATTAACCTTTTTGAGAAATAGTTAGAAAATATTAAAGTAAAGTAAATTGCTCAATATAAGGAGTGGTGCATCCAAGTCACTGAACTCGGATCACACCACTGCCTAAATCTGCAAGCTTGCAGAATTGATGTGAAATAATCTCAAAGGTTGAAAGAATTTAATAAGAAGTTTGTTGAGAAAAGTGAATTTAGTTGAAAAAAAAATACAAATAAATAATAATATAAAAAAAGAAGGTTGAATTAAAAAATATATGATTAAAATAATAAAGAATAAATAAAGCGATATAATTGAAAAGATAAAAAGTGAAAAATAATATTGATCTTAAAAAATAATTAAAAAATAAAAGAGTTAAAAAGAAAAGGATTTAAGAAAATAAAGAATCTGTGAAACAAATAAAGTTATTCAGAATTTCGTCGCGAAAAGAATCGACTACATTGGATTAAAGTGACGAATCGAAGGAAATACTGAGTAGTGAGTATCATATTTCTACTCTACGAATTACACATATTACACTTTTCATTCACACATATATAAGCACTCTTTTTATACATACACCATCATTTTATTCCCATGCACACATAAAAATTAGAATTTATTTGTATTAGGTAATTTTTCAGATAAGATATAATTACTGTTATTTTTATCTTAATTTGTTTATGATCTTCGTAACCTAAAAATTATATTTCCTTTTTCTTTTTTAAAGAATAAGGATCTCAACCTATTTACTGAATAATAGTTAAGTAGAGAGGGGATCCACTACCATTTACGTTTTTCGTCCGAAGGACACGTTTAGTTAGAGTCGAATCAACATCTCTTTATAAATTAATTAATATTAATTAATTTCTACTTTAACAATAAGTTTAGGAAATATCCAAATTTTTTATTTCTAAAAAAACGAAATTAAAAATTGGTAAATTAGAAATTATTCACACGGAGAGAAATTTCGTTTTAATATTTCGTATTATTACATTAGTATTTAGTAAAACCGATTGCAATTTGGGGAAATCGTGCACTTTTATGAATTATTATTACCATTTTTAAGAAAATTTATAATTAAATTATTATTTTGTATTATTCTAAAGTAACAGAAATTAGAATAGTCAGTAAGAAATTTTAATATTGTAAGTAAGAAAGTCTACAATAGTAAAAAGTATTACTAGAGAATTATACTAAATACTATCGAACTATTGCATAAATTGTAAATTTAGTAACGAATAGTGTTATCGACTATATTAAAAATTATGACCAGCCTAGTACCAGGCTTTCGGCTGTCGAAGAGCGGTTACGAATCTATCCGAGGTTAGCCGAACATTTTAGTCGAGCAGTTCCGAAATTATCCGAGCCAATCTTCATAGCATTTCAAATATTTTAACTAATTAATTTAGAGAGTTTTCAATTATTATTTAAAATTTTAACTGAAATATTCATATTTAAATTAATTTTTATTAGAAAATTCTACGAAAATTCAATTATTTAAATACAAAAAAACTGCTGCCAAGTTATATCTTCTTGTAAATCTGTTTGTGTTCATTTCATGAGCACTGTGCTTCCTCATAAAGATAATATTAATAGAAATATATATATATATATATATATATATATATATATATATATATATATTAGTTAAATAAATATTAATATAAAATTAATTAATTAATTAATTTAATTTTTTAAACAGTTGATTGGTATTCAGCCAATTTCATTGAAAGTTGATTATTGTTTAAAAAATTTTTTTTAATTGAATTTTTTTTTTAAGTAATATTAATTGAAAACAAATAATTTTTTAATGACATTGTTTCCAAGACGTACCACGTGGAGGTAACCAATCGTACATCTCAAAACTGTAACAAAATTTAGATAAAATATTCCAAAAAATTTAATTTCAATTCTTACAAAGTAAATATGTAACAAATAAAATATCTATAAAATTTTAATTTTTATAACACTTTTTATATTTTGATTTCCTTTTTTTCAATTAGGGCTCAAAAGATGCGTCTGAAAAAACTCTACAAAACTAAATACAAAACAAAACTAAACTTCTACATTTTTGAACAAAATTTTTAAAAAAGTCTTATTTTCCAAAATTTTTGATTTTTAAAAGTTTAACATCTCCTGTTAATATGGACGAAAAATGTTCAATTAGGGCTCAAAAGATGCGTGTGAAAAAACTCTACAAAACTAAAGAAAAAGATTTATAAGTGTCCTAACATTTTTTTAAGTTATGTCCAAAAAACGTTTTTTTAAAAAATGAAAAATGCAAAAAAAAATAGTTAAGCTTCATGAATCGGGCTGAAAATACTCTCATTTTATGTCCCCCGGGGAGACCTACAATTTGAAAAAAATTGAGGCCTTTAGCTCTTTCTCGTTCTGAGATATTGAGGCAAATGTAATGTTAGTACACACACACACATCGAAACAAATTTTTAAAATCCGTTTTTTGGACTTCCGAAGTCAAAATACGTCGAAATTTTTTTTATTTATTTAAAAAATTTATAGGGGGAGTTCCTGTGCATATATAAAGTACTAAAGTATTAGGCATAATAAAAAAAATGTATAAATATGTCGAAAAATGACAATCCAAAATTTTGCTAATACAAAGCTTCCTTTATGAGGAAGCAATATATAATTTATTGAATAATTTAATGTTTCTTAAAGTTGTTGAACTCTTAAAGAATTATTTTGACGAACTTTAATAAAATTTTTAAGAAAAATTTCATTTTTAGAGAAATTTTGATAAAAATTATATAAAAAATAATTTAATCTTTGTAAAAAATTATTGAATTCTTATTAAATTTTTATTATTTATGAAAACAATTAAATATTTGCGTAGAATTATTAAAAAAAATTTTTTAATCATTGAATTCTTTGGGAAATTTTATTAAAGTGCTGGATATTAAAAATTCATTATTTCAGAACAGTTTTTGAAAATAATTGAATTTTGGAGAAAAATGTTATTATTTATAATAATAAATGAAATTTTGATGAGAAGTTTTTTAATTTTTTGACTGTATAACTGAATTTCTGCGAATGAATTTATCTATTACTTTGAAAAATAATATTAAATTCTTAAGACGAATTTCAATAATATATTTCTTTTTAAATAATTGGATTTTTTTGTAAAATTTTATTGAAATAGTAGATATTGAAAATAATTGAATTTTGATAAATAATTGAAATTAATTAAATTTCTACAAAGAATTATTTTAAAATTGTATCAAAAATAATTGAAATTCTGTCTTGAGTTTTATTATTTATAAAAATGGTTTTACTGCTTCGAAAATAATTTAATTTTTTCAATCATTTGTAACTTCTTCAAAATTCAATTTCTTTTAGAGTTTTTAACTAAACTAGGTCATTGGAAGATATTAAAAAATGATTTAAGAAATGCTGAATTTTATATTAAATGCATAAAAATTCTTATGCCAATAAATTAAATGATGAGTTTTTTCAAATAACTTAAAATTGGATATAACTTTAATAGAAATCAGTTTCCAGAAACAAACAATAATTTTAAAAACAGTATTATGAGAAACATTTCTCAATAAAAATTTGACCCAGCATACAAAATTATTTATTTATAACTTAAAATAAATTAAGAACTTTGTTAAACAAAATATTGAGAAAATATTACTTTCTCGCAAGTTCAGAAAATTTCTCGAGTTTAGTATATAAGGAAGTTGAGAACTGTATCTCCCAATGTACTGCGTGCGTGCGACATTGCGTTTATCTGTATCGGTTAAGTTTACATATATGCGTTTTTAGGTTTTAACATATATCTCCGAAATTGTATATAGTTTGTGTTTATATGTATATAGTATAATGCTTGCGTTGACTCATTTGTGTGTATGCGTGTGTGAAATACTCTCGAAACGCTAATTCTATCCTTCTTCTTCTTACGTCTTTTTATTTTCTATCCTTTTCGACTCACTCATAATTTTTAGTATTGGCTATATTAAAGGTTTTCGATACTTTCCCGGACTATCATTTTAATATAATCAGTTTTAAAGATTATAATTATTTTACTAATTTTTCTAAAATATATTAAGAGCTGCCTACTAATATGGACAATATTAATTTTTAATATAAAACACGATTTCCCTAAACTGAAAAAAATATATTAAACTCTATTACCAATTTTAACAAATATTAATACAAAATCTCTCTCCGTGCAGATGAGAATTGATTTAAGTCTAGTGCACATTAAAGATGAAAAATCAAAAACAGGTTTTGAATTTTTCTGACCCTTCATTTTAAATTAGGAACAATTTTTTCAACCGATTGACAAAGCGGTACCTTTTTATTTTTTCATCTAAAAATGAAATAAAATACTCAAAATAACAAAAAATTAATGGAAAATGCATCCTTCGACGTGTGAGACCCTGTTAGTGAGGAGAAAAGAATAAAAATATATTCTATAATTTATTTAAAAATTAGTAAATTGCGATTATCTTGGAATCGACAAAGTGGTCCCTTTTTATGAGGACGTCCACATATAATTGTTTATGAATATTACATAATTAATGAAATGACAAAGATCTAACTTCTTAATTCAGTAATTAACTTTACTGCTGGGTAAGAATTCCTGAAGTGGAAATTTTTGCACATAATTATGTGCAAAAATTTCACTTAAAATCCGACAAATCGTTCCTAAGATATAAAAGTTTTAAAAAAAATTTTACATTAAAATTAAATTGTTTATAAAAAATAAACAAATGATTATTTTCAAATTAAACTTGGTGGTTGTTTGTGTCTCTATTAGTACTTTATTTTTATAAAGTTGGTTATTTAAATTTCAAACTTTGAAAAAGAAAGAAATTTAAAAGAAATTTAAAAATAAATTAGAATTTCAATTGAATTGGAAAAATATATTTTTAAAAAGGATACAAAATATTGATGAAATTTTTTAAGAAAACTGTCAAAAGTAAAAAACGAAAGAATTCGGTTTGAGACACCGTTGAGAACAGACGTATTTACTGGAATCTGTTTATGTTCTTGTGATCAAGTGTACTCTAAAATTAATTAAGCAAAAGGAACTGTTTTGTGACTTTAACTTTTCCCATTAATTACATTTTGTCCAAAAATACAATTTTTTAACTTTTAAATACGCTCAAAAGAATTCATTCATAGCATTGTATTTTATTGTAAGTATAAGGAGTTTAATGCATAAAGGATACAATACAATAATATGCAAATGAAAAATCTGAAAAAAATGAAATTTTCAAAATTCTGCAGTTATTCTCGATCTGTATTTTAACAATAACTTTGGGCAGATTTTTTATACAAAGTTACAAATACATACAATAAAATTTTCAAAAGACATGAAGTCAGACATACAGACAGACTCTATTTCTGGATCATGTTTATCGGACTCAGAACACCCCAAAGCATCAAAATTCCATAAAATTAGCAAAAGTCAATTTTCAACCTACTTACATTAAATTTTATAAGTTTTATTAAAATATTTTACATTAAAATGAAAATTTCCTATATACATCAACGCGTGATGCACGTATGTTCTTTTATCCACGTACAGAGAGAGAGAGAAAAGGGGTATGAGGAAGCTTATATATATATATATATATATATATATATATATATATATATATATATATATATATTCGTTTACTGATGAAATATCTCGATGCATGCATTTATTTGGCTCAAAGATCGGGGCGAATACTATACACTCGCTTCGATTTCCGAAGTGCATAATTCAACTATTCAAATATCCATACATCATGAGTACACTGTAAAAAACGAAAATATTTTAACAGATTCAATCTGCCGAATTTTCAAAAAGTGTCTGTACTTTTACTACTTTGATGGTTGCAATAGTGCGAAATTTTGGTTATGTTAATGTGGAAATGCTATCGAAATCTGTAAATTTACAGTTTTCAGTGTGGTATTAGTATGAGGCGCTGTAATCGCACATTTCAAACGTGAGAAATCGCTGCATTGAATGTTGGTAATATTTTGTTACTGTATTTAAAGTAGTGATTTTACGATAATTTGTAAAAGTACAGAAAAAAGCAAAAGTACTTTTCCTAATACAGTTTTTAATTTCATCATGTAAGTTTTCAGTAGAATGCATTATTACACATTTTATTTTTAAAATTATAACTAGGAACATTTTTATTTAAGGGTATAATCTTGACGTTAAAAATAAAATGAAAGTAATTAAATTAAACGTAAATTGAATAAATAGTTATATAAAAATATATAGCATAGTTGTGTAGTAAAATTTTTATAAGTATATTAGGACAAAACGAAGGAGGATATAGCAGATGACATTCTATAGAGTTGCGCGTCTGAAAAACGTTCGTCTCAAAGAAAGTGTAGAAACTTTTGCGCAAAAAAATGCATTAAAATGTGAGTTCTCATGCGATTTTTAAAGAAAAAATTAATGTTACAAAATTGAGCAAGTTCACAGTAAATAACTTTTTATTATGTAATTATATTATAGTCGTCGTCTTCTGTACGTTAAATACCTATTTTTTATTAATTATTGATATTATTAAAACCTGAAACAGTATTATTGTATTAGTATGTATTATTATTGTATTTTTGTAAATGTATGCATTAAAAATTTTATTTCATATTTTAAATCTCCATTTTTAAAAAAATATTTTATTATTAAAAACGAAAAAAGTGAAATATTTCTGTCTTCTGTGAATTTACCAATTTCTGTAATTCTACATAACCTATAAGTAAGACTACAAATCTCTGTAATTTTACAGTTCTTTTTCGTAATAACGCTACTTTCATAGTAGGTAATATTTGTTACAGCATTAAGAGTGGTAAAAGTACCGAAAATTTTTTTACAGTGTAGGCTTGTGAAGAAATTCAGAACCATTGCCAAAGACGATATTCGCTTTTGAAAATAGCCAATGTGCTGGACATTATGTTTTCGCAAAATTGCCGTCAAATGAATGAATGCGCGTCCACGGAAAAATAATAATTGGAAGAAGATTCTGTGCGTGTGTGTCTGTGTGCTTTAGAGATAAAAAAACAGAAAGAATGGAATGTGAAAAAGAAACACTGTTTCTTTTAAAACTTTAAATAAAAATTCCTCGTAGAACATTACATGTTCTAAAAAAAGTACAATTCCATTCTTTAGTAATTTTTGTTTGTTTGACCGTATTAAATATTCATTTGTAAGATAATAAAAAAGCCTATTTTTCGGTTTTTAAAGATGACATTTATTATTTTAATCACCACTAGTTTCAAGTCATATATGGCTTCTCATCAGGGAATGAATATTTCACAAATACATAATCCAAAAACACGACAGAACACAAAAGATTTTAAAAAGGATTACATTTTTAAACTATTAGAAATAAAAATTTAAAAAATTATTTTAAAATTAAAAATTGACATATGTATTTTAAGGTTATATTTTAATTTGTGAAAAAGAAAGCAAAAAAAGACTTCTTACACCTTAGAAAAAATACAAGCATGTAACAAAAAATGTTTCAAAAATTTCTTGTTAATATTCTCCATATTATTATTTTTATAATTAATTAATTTAAAAAATTTGTAGAAACACATTTTTTTAAGAAATGTGCTTCTATGATTAAAGAGATTTAACAGAGAGGTTGGGTTATATATTTGGGTCCAGGTATAGCTGGCAAAGAAGAAATCTACATTATTAAACATTTTAAATTATGTTTTTAAAAAAGTAAATAAATTATAATACACTTTATCTAAATTGTCAATATCCGTTCTATAATTAATACTATCAGCACTAGCTGTCTACGCGCGCCTTGGCGCGCGTAAAATTTCTTTTCATTTGGACAAGTAACAATCTCTTGCTTCTAAATCCAGTAAGAAATGAAAGATCTATTAGGCGTCTCGAAACACAGATCTAGAATAGAGATTTTTGTTGTTGCATAAAAACAGTTACAACTAATTATTACTTTACCAAACCACATAAAATTATTCAAAGAATTATTAAATAAATATAAATTTACTTTTCGCATAAAATATTATTTATATTGATAACAAAATATGCTTTATAATAATTGTTAAAATAAGATTGTGTATTATTTATTGGTACAAATTTTCAAGACCTATATTCTTTTATGTTATAGAATAATTATAGAACGTGTTCATTGGGCTTTTTCTTTAAAAATAGGGGAGACCGGGGCTAAACCGGACGGATTTGTTCTTTGGCCAAAAAACTCATACAAAAAATTTTTTTTGCTAAAGAGGAATATACCGTTTTGAAGCTTGTACCTTCACCAACAAATCGCACTTGTTCGATGTAGAAAAACTACAGTAGCTTTGGAGATATGTTGCTTCGAAGATGACTACCTCAAAAACAAAAATCCGAAAATTGGTGGGGCTTAACCGGACACCCCATGGGGATAAATCAGACACGGCTAATTAATTAAAGAATAAGACACAAATTTTCGTTTTTTTGTAGAAAAGTCAAATCAATTCTTCTCTTATTTAAATGTAGGTAGTTCTATACAAAGAATATAATATAAAATGTAAAATCGGTAATTAATATAATATAAAATGAATTACAGTTTTCAGACTTGTCTATTTGCAGCAACTCGCTTGCAAATTCGAGTTTTAAAATAAATTCTTTATTTATTTAGTTTTAAAGTGGTTCTATGCAAAGAATATAATATAAAATAGTTAATTAATATAAAATAAATTAAAGTATTCAATGATTTGGTTGTTTTTTATCACGATGTCCGATTCAGCCCCACACGTTCATCTAATAATTAAACTGCAATATATGTTTTCTTCTTAACGTTTTTCATTAAACTCTTTTTCTACTAAACTCAGTACACCATGAGCTAAAAGAAAAATTGCTGTGTGATATTTGGACTTTAATTTTAACGATAAAAACCCTAAAAAATGAGACAAAATTTTTTACTTTTACCTCAAAAAATGACATTTTCACATATTAACGGCAACTATTATTACAAGAAAAATGACACGTCCCTAAAACCTCATGCAGCATTTGCATCACGAAAATTGTGCGTACATAGGTTATTTACACGGTTTGAAATTCTTTACGGTTTCGGAAATATTTGACTTGTCCGGTTTATCCCCGGTCTCCCCTACAATAATACGTAATCGGACTAAATTTGATTCCGACTGTCTGTTTGATTTTTCCTTAAGAAAAGTTCTAATAATTTTGGATAAAACATATACTTAACACGGTCAGAAGTGAAAAACTATCCATTTTTTGGTGAATGGAAAACAAAAAAAAATTAATAAAAACTGAATTTATTTTTAATTAATTATTAAAAAATTATAAAATTGTGAAAAGAATAAGTTCTTATAGAAGTGATTTGGCTAACATTTTATTCAGATATTTTGATAGAAACCTCATTTCTAACGTTTAACAAAAATTTGAATAAATTATTAACCCTCACGGGCTCGAGTCCGTTTTTCCGCCTGCGCGCACAAGCCGGGTCCGAGGGACCCGGTATTTAAAATCAATAGAAATAAAAAATTTGATAGCAAAATTGTTAATATTTTTTATCTAACATATAATTGTATCATTTTAGAGAAATTATTTTAAAAAATAGTTTTAAAAACAACATTATTTATAATAAAAAAATAAAATAAAAAATATAAAGAACAAAAAAATATTTTCAGACAAATCACCGTATAATGTATAAATAATTATATAAACATTTTATATATTATATTTATGTTATATATATATATATATATATATATATATATATATATATATATATATATATAATAGTTTAAAAAATAGTAATCTTAAAAGAGAATTTTCCAGAGTATTTTATGAATTAAAATTTTATACAAAAGTGAAAAATGTGTGTTTTTACGCCCTTATGTCTAATGTGAAGTTGATTTTCTAATAATATTTTCTTAACCGGAAGTAGAAAAAAAACTTTCCTACGGGTCCCAGGGACCCGGCTCGAGCCCGTGACGGTTAACAAATAAACGCTTTTTAATGGTCCTAAGCTTATTTAAAAATATTTAAATATTTATACTTTGTATATACTTATCGATTCGTCTTGACATAAAAATTTCAATTTTATTATATATAAATTTAGATTTTGCTAAAAAATTTTTTTTTACTTGAACAAGTTTTTGAAAAAAAACAACTGTAAAATTTTTTGTGTGGAATATATTCTATATTCCTTTTGTCCATTTTGAAATATTAATGTGATAAATAAGCCCTCAAAATTTCATCCGAATTCAAGAAAATCTATGGAAGGTATCATGTTCACACGAAAGCAAGATCTATAAACAGATACACAAATTGTTTAATACATTTTAGAAAATTTTATTATTTAAAGGACTACATAGCTTTTTCACGAGAAATAAAAATTAATTATAGGTAAATAAGCATGAAAATATAATAATATTGTTTATTGTTTTAAGACCTAAAAATCTATACACAATGAAGTTACATGGAATCAATTTATGTTCAAGTTAAAAATGTAATTTCAAAATATCGTAATTTTAAAAAATAAATGAAAAATAGGGTAGAAGTACCGTTTGTGGCCAATGTACCGGTTGTGGCCTTTTTTATAAATTTCCATTTAATTATTTACTATAATTAATATTTCTTATTATAATAATATAGTACTATGAGATTTTAAGTATTTTCTTAAGTAAAATACATAAATAAACTATAATATAAATAATTACAATAATTATTAACTAGTGGCCAAAAGTGGTGTTAAGGTGGCCAAAACTGGTGCTTCTACCCTACACTCGACTTAAAATATTAAATTAATAAATAAAAAATGTTGGAAATTATATATTTTTTAATTTGGAAATGAAACTCAAAAATGCACTTTTTTGGGAATAAAATGTAAATTATTTATCAAAAATAAGGTAAGAAAAAGGAAAAAAATGTATAAATTAGAGTTTTGCAGATACTTCAATTTTGCGTAAACTCGAAATTGGAATCAAATCATTCCTTCATATTAATTCTCATTGAAAGGATAGAATATTCGAAATTTGCACACATATTTTTACATTTAAAGAAACTTGTTTAAAATTGTAATCAAGAAATATATAATTTACTATTTTTGCTGTTATTATCAAATTATATTCCTTTAAAAATATGATTATGAAATAAAAAAAATTTATATTGATGTTGAATTTATCACTTGGTTAAAATTGTTTAATTGAGAGATGAAATATTATCAATCTTGTCTTCCTCCAGCAATGTTCATTTGATTGAACAAATTTTGTGACATTTTTTTCGTTTCTGAAGAGGACGACTGTGTCGTTGAAACGTAAACAGATTGTTTTTTATTCGAACCTGACTTGGATAGATTGATAATATTTCATCTCTCAATTAAAAAAAAATTTATATTGAATTCATTTCATTTATTTATTCTAATAATATCTGTCACTGAGAATACAGAAAACCATGATGCTTAAACCAAAAAAAGTAGGCGTTACTTTCTTAACTGTTCGTCTCTCTCTCGCTTCTACTCTAAACTGAAAGATAAGACGATACTTCCCACTCCTTCTCTGTATCATGATTTCTCTCTTATATACTCTGACAAACTTCTCTCTCCAACTCTTCTCTGTCATCAAAAGCACATCAGGAGGGCGGACGGAATTCTTGCGGACAGAATGAATGAAAGAATACGGAGATTAATATATATAATTATTTCTTATAAAAAAAAATTTCTAGATTTTTTCTTTTCCAATTATTTGTTTCAATATGTAAAATATTTATATTGTCAAAATCAAAAGAGTGATTATTATCAAAGGTGTGATTAGTTGAAGCGTTAATATTTTGGTAGTGAGTGACGTATCGTTTATCGACGCATCCCGTTCATATAATGCTTATTGAAAAACGAATGCAAGATGATTCTAATTCACTTTTTGGTGCAAGACAATGCTTATTCAATTTTCCGTGCAATAAAATGCTTATTCAAAATTCTATGCGAAAATGTACATTCTGAAATTAGCTTATTCTAAGATTTTTATAAAATTTTTAATTCAGTATAATTTATAATTGCAATAGCTTAAAAAATATTTATTAATACGTGTCATAGGATCCGTGTTTAAAGTTTCTTATAACAATAGACACGTACTGAAATTCTCAGATATTTAATTGCAATTTAATATTAATAAGAAGATTTAGGGTTACATTTATTGTTCTGTCAGTGGCAATTGTTTTGCACAGAATTTTGAATAAGCATTTTATTGCACGGAAAATCAAATAAGCATTGTCTTGCACCAAAAAGTGAATAAGAATCATCTTGCATTCGTTTTTCAATAAGCATTATATGAACGGGAGGCGTCGTTATGTTCTTTTATTCTAGTTTTAAGATGTCTTAGAGTTTCTCCGATACAACAACAATTACAATTTTTGCATTGAATTTCATATGCACATTAAACTTTCTGAAATTTCTCTGTTGAATATTTAAAATTTAGAAAAATAGGCTTTTTTAAATTATTAGAATTAGTAAAAACTAAATTAAACTTATGTTGTTTGAAAATATTAAAAAGAATTTTATCAAAATTTTGAATATATGGAATGCTTATAATCTTTTCAATTGGAAGATTTTTGTTATATATTTTTCTTTTATGAGAGTTACTGATAAGAGCATTATACCTCTGTGAAATCTTTCTATTTAACATATCAATTGGATATCCGTTAAGAAATCAATTTTTTTTTTAAATATTAAGATTTTCAAGATGGAATTGTTGATCTGACAATTTTATAGCCCTATCAACAAGAGTGTATATAATGCCACTTTTATAACTAAGAGCGTGATATGAATAGAAATTCATGTATCTGCCAGTCCAAAAAGATTTATAAAACCAATTTGTTATAATAAAGTTATTACTGTCAACTGAGAGGGAAAGATCTATAAAATTAATTTTATTATTACTAGATAACTCTAAAGCACAAATTAATATATCAGCAATATATCGAAAGAAAAAAATAATTTTATATGTAATTTTGCTTAAAATTTCTCCCTCAATACCCTCCATGACAATATCAGCTGCACTTGAGGATATTGGGGAACCCATTGGTAAGCCAAATATTTGTTTATAAAATTCTCCTTGAAATTGACAGTATGCAGAATTTAAGCATAAATTTAAAGCTTCAAGAAAATCATCCTGTGAGAGGCTTGTATGTTTTTCAATTTTTGACCATTTGCTTTTGATAGTGTAATTGATAAGTGTCCAAGATATGTTTGTATACATTGAAACAACATCGAGTGAAAAGATAGTAAAATTTGGTGGAATAAAAATATTATTAATTTTATTTTTGAAATCCCAGCTATTTTTAATATAGTGGTTATTATCAGTGTTTAAAGATTTTTTAAATATGTTTGCTAAAAGTTTTGATAAATTATATATTGGGTTGCCTACAAAAGATGTAATTGGTCTCATAGGAATGTTATTTTTATGTAACTTTGGTAGTCCATAAAATTTTGGAGCAACACCATTTGCGCAATTAAGAAAATTATATGTATTTTTTTAAAAGTATTTTTTATTTATAAAGGATTTTAAAAGATTTCGCAACAATTTTGAATTGAGATTGTAGGAAGAGAATTCAATTTTTTGTAAGTATTAGTTTCAGTTAAAAGATTAAGTGTTTTCGAGATATTATCATTTTTTGTTATAATGACAGTTTTATTACATTTATCGGCAGAGGTTATAAAAATATCTTTATTAGAGTTTAAATTTTTTTTTGTTTTATTAATATTTTTAATTAGATTTTTTTGTGTGCAATTAAGGTATGATCTATTAAAAATTAAATTTTGTAACCAATAAGACACATTCCCTCTAATTGTATTTTTAGTATCAGAGGGAATATCTTTTATGCCATATTCTATATTTGAAATAATATTAGAAATTGGTATTTGCTTTGAGGAATATGGAAATCCAAAGTTACCTCCTAGTGCTAAAATATTAGAGACATTTTTAGGAATATTTAATAAAGTTAAATTTTCGATCTAATTTTCCATAGTTTTAATTTTAATAATTTGTTGACTTCTAATTTTTTCCATTTTAAGTTTCGAAAAATATTTTAGTTTTGATTGATCTTTATAAAGATATAAATAAACTTGTTTTTTAATTCTGTGGAAGTTTCATTATTAGTTAATTGTAAAATTTTTATGTTAAAAAATGTAAATTTTTATATAGGTATTTAATTTTACTTGATATGTCAGATATTTCTAATTTAAAGACTTTTCTTCCAAAGTAGTAGGTACTTTTTTCCAAATCGTCACAGCATGAATAAGAAGTTTTGCGAACGAGTTCTCCAACAGTTCGGACGACACACATTAAATAAAATCTGGGACTGGATTAAACTAAACTACAAAATTACTAGAAGGAAGAACTAAAGGAAATTTCTTTATGTATGTAAAAATTTATGTATCTTGCTAAGTCATATTATTAATAAGGCCTTTCTACATTTTCGTTTTTTCTCAAAATCATGCTGTGACGATTTGGAAAAAAGTACCTACTTCTTTGGAAGAAGAGTCTTAAAATTAGAAATATCTGACATATCAAGTGAAATTAAATACTTATATTAAAACTTACACTTTTTTAACATAAAAATTTTACAATTAACTAATAAGGAAATTTTTACAAAATTAAAAAAACAAGTTTATTAAAATCTTAATAAATATCAATCAAAACTAAAAAATTTTTCGCAATTGAAAATAGAAAAAATAAAATGTCAACAAATTATTAAAATTAAAACTAACGAAAATTGAATTGAAAATTTAACTTCATTAAATATTCCTAAAAATGTCTCTAATATTTTAGCACTAGGAGGTAACTTTGGATTTCCATATTCGTCAAACCAAATACCAATTTCTAATATAATTTCAGATATAGAATGTGTCATAGAAGATATTCCCTCTGATACTAAAAATACAATTAGAAGGAATGTGTCTTATTGGTTACAAAAATTAATTTTTAATAAATCATACCCTAATTGCACACAAAAAAATCTAATTAAAAATATTAATAAAACAAAAAAGTTTTTAAACTCTAATAAAGATATTATTATAACTACTGCTAATAAATGTAATAAAACTGTCATTATAACAAAAAATGATAATATCTCGAAAACACTCAATCTTTTAACTGATACTAATACTTACAAAAAATTGAATTCTAATCCTACAACCTCAATTCAAAATTGTTTGCGAAATCTTTTAAAATTATTTTTAAATAAAAAATACTTTAAAAAAATACATATAATTTTCTTAATTGCGCAAATGGTGTTGCTCCAAAATTTTATGGACTACCAAAGTTACATAAAAATAACATTCCTATGAGACCAATTACATTTTTTGTAGGCAATCCAATATAAAATTTATCAAAACTTTTAGCAAAAATATTTAAAAAATCTTTAAATACTGATAATAACCACTATATTAAGGGTATGTCCAAGTTGTGAAATGTAAACAAAGCAAAATGTAAACAAATAAAGCACTAAAATCACATTTTTCAAAGAGCCTTTTTTCTCACAAAAATTACCATTAGAAAACGTATTTTTACAAAAATGATGAATTAGAGTGTCAAAGTTTCCAAAAAAGTCATTTTTGAGTGTGATCAATAAATAGCAATTAGTAAAACAACTAATTAAAATGACCTGTAAAATAGCATTTTTGACGCGTCGCGAAAAATAATCTGTTTGAGTATATCAACCGCACTGACGATAAAGAAGTCTCATATCAGCGATTGGACCTTCAACATGTGGAAAGGGAAATTTTTTCCTTTCCTTTATGAAATTACAAGGAGAAAGGGTAAAAACTTCTTCATCGTCCGTGCGGTTGATATAGTTCAACACTTATCTTTCGCGATGTCAGACGTTTGCTCTGCGCGCACGCGCAGACCGTGCCAATAAAGCATTGAAAACACTATGCAGATACACATTTTGTTTAAGACTGAAACTGACTTATTTTCACATACTTTCAGGTATACTAGGTATAGATACCAAATTGAACACTTCAATTTAACATTTTCATAAAAAAAACTGTAAATTTCTATTCATTTACGAAAATGTGATGGTCGAAAAAATCCTCAATATTCGCTCTTCTACTGCTGCTTTTTTTCGACCATCACATTTTCGTAAATGAATAGAAATTTACAGTTTTTTATGAAAATGGTAAATTCAAGAGTTGAATTTGGTATCTATACCTAGTATACCTAAAAGTATGTGATAATAAGTGAGTTTCAATCTACAACAAAATGTGTGTTTCTGCATAGTGTTGTCAATGCATTCTTAGTACGCTCTGCGCTTGCGCAGAAAGCAACAAAGTCTCAGGTCGCGAAAAATAAAGTGTTTGACTATATCAACGATGAAGAAGTTTTACCCTTTCTTCTTGTAATTTCATGGAGGAAACGAAAAAATGTCCCCTTCCACATGTTGAAGGTCCAATCGCAGACATGAGACTTCTTCATCGTCAGTGCGGTTGATATACTCAAACAGTTTATTTTTCGCGACTCGTCAAAAATGCTGTTTTACAGGTCATTTTAATTTTTTTAATAATTGCTATTTATTGATCACACTCATAAATTATTTTTTGGCAACTTTGACACTCTAATTCATCATTTTTGTAAAAATAAGTTTTCTAATGGTAATTTTTGTGAGAAAAAGGCTCTTTGAAAAATGTGATTTTAGTGCTTTATTTGTTTACATTTTGCTTTGTTTATATTTCACAACTTGGACATACCCTTAAAGATAGCTGGGATTTCAAGAATAAAATTAATAATATTTTTATTCCACCAAATTTTGCTATATTTTTACTCGATGTTGTTTCAATGTATACAAACATATCTTGGACACTTAACAATTTCACTATTAAAAGCAAATGGTCAGAAATTGAAAAACATACAAACCTCTCACAGGATGATTTTCTTGAAGCTTTAAATTTATGCTTAAATTCTGCATACTGTCAATTTCAAGGAGAATTTTATAAACAAATATTTGGCTTACCAATGGGTTCCCCAATATCCTCAAGTGCAGCTGATATTGTCATGGAGGATATTGAGGGAGAAATTTTAAGCAAAATTACATATAAAATTATTTTTTACTTTCGATATATTGCTGATATATTAATTTGTGCACCTTTAAATAAGGTGGATGATATATTATGTAAATTTCACTCCATCGATAAATATTCAAAAAATTTACTTTAGAGTTATCTAGTAATAATAAAATTAATTTTAGTTATAAAATTGGCATTATATACACTCTTGTTGATAGATCTATAAAATTGTCAGATCAACAATTCCATCTTGAAAATTTTAATATTTTAAAAAAAAAATTATTTCTTAACGGATATCCAATTGACATGTTAAATAGAAAGATTTCACAGAGGTATAATGCTCTTATCAGTAACTCTCATAAAAGAAAAATATATAACAAAAATCTTCCAATTGAAAAGATTATAAGCATTCCATATATTCAAAATTTTGATAAAATTCTTTTTAATATTTTCAAACAACATAAGTTTAATTTAGTTTTTACTAATTCTAATAATTTAAAAAAGCCTATTTTTCTAAATTTTAAATATCCAAAAGAGAAATTTCAGAAGGTTTAATCTGTATATGAAATTTAATGCAAAAATTGTAATTGTTGTTGTATCGGAGAAACTCTAAGACATCTTAAAACTAGAATAAAAGAACATAAACGATACGTCACTCACAACCAAAATATTTACGCTTCAACTAATCACACCTTTGATAATAATCACTCTTTTGATTTTGACAATATAAATGTTTTACATATTGAAACAAATAATTGGAAAAGAAAAAATCTAGAAATTTTTTTTTATAAAAAATAATGCTGATAGTATTAATTATAGAACGGATATTGACAATTTAGATAAAGTGTATTATTTTTTTATTGCTTATACTCCTGCCCTATTGGCCTTACATAATTATTAAATTTCTATATTATTCCTAATTTGTGTCTACAGCCGGCTTTATTAGGAGTACTCGCATTCGCCTGGACCACCTGTTAATTAGGTTTTCTCGCCAGAGGAGAGCGAAACTGTAGGAAACCTCTCCTGAGTACAACCGGTTTTCTCGCCAGAGGAGAGCGGATCTGTAGGAAACCTCTCCTGAGTACAACCGGTTTTATCGCCAGTCAAATTCTAATGGTGTGTACCGGACAATAATCGACAGTGCACATCATTATACCTTGACGTCAAACCTCCCACTTGATAAATCACGAAAGTAGTGAGAAAAACACCGGGCTGTAGCGGTCACCAAGGCGGTCACCCTTCCTAGTACTAACCGTACTGAATGCTGCTTAACCCCGGTGATCGCAAGCTACAGAGTCTCACCACTGTGATTTACTATACGTCATAAAGTGTATTATAATTTAATTACTTCTTTTAAAACATAATTTAAAATGTTTAATAATATAGATTTCTTCTTTGCCAGCTATACCTGGACCCAAATATATAACCCAACCTCTCGAATCATAGAAGTACATTTCTTTAAAAAAAATGTGTTTCTACAAAATTTTTTAAATTAATTAATTATACAAATAATATAATGGAGACTATTAACAAGGAATTTTTTGAAAAATTTTTCGTTACATGCTTGTATTTTTATCTAAAGATTAAAAAGTCTTTTTCTGCTTTCTTTTTCACAAATTAAAATATAACTTTAAAATACGTATGTCAATTTTTAATTGTAATATAATTTTTGAAATTTTTATTTATTTATTTATTCATTTATTTTTAATCTTATTTTATAGATTTAAACAACCTCTCAGATGGATATACAAAAAATATGCAATTAGTTAAAAGATAAAAATTCTAACCACTTCAAAAATTAAGATTTCAAATTTTTTATTATCCTATATATTTTAGAGTTAAAAATGATGCAGGAAAAAAACAACCTACTTTAATAATTCAAATTTAAAGAGGTTGAAGCTTGGGGTGGTGCCTCTCCTTTAAATGTACAATTGAGCCGCCGGATCGTAGAAGGGCACGTAAATTTTTCTCGGCCGAAATCGAAGTCCCCTGGACATCCAAAATTCGATTTTCGAATTTAAATATCTCATGTACATATCCTTATAGGAAATTGCATTACGCATATTTTTTTCTTATGAAATTTTTTTGTATCTATTACCGTTTTCGAAATATAAGGGAAAAACTGTTTTTTTAAAAAACGAAATTTTAATTGTTTTTTTCACTTCAACTCGCGATTACTCAGTCAATTTTACGAAATTTTTAATGAAACAAAAACGAAATTACGCGTTATTTTATCCTACGAGTGACTAAAGAAGAAAAATGATCTTTTAATTATAAATAAAAAAGTTATTAATTTTTTATTAAGATATTGCAAAATTCGTAAACTGAAATTTTCACTAAGCGGGGAAGTTGAGCAAATTTTGAGCAACAAAAAACTTCCAGCGAGAAAGTTATTCATTTAGGTCTAAACAAGTTTTTCCCGAAAGTTACAGTTCAATTAAACAATTAGTTAACAAATGGCGAATGTTAAAAGTCTTTGGCAGCTGGACGCCCAGCGCGCGTTTCTCACCCGTATTATGTATACGCAGAATAAAACTCCAGCTTACTATAAGGTGAGAAACGCGCGCTGGGCGTTCAGCCGCCAACGACTTTTAACATTCGCCATTTGTTAACTAATTGTTTAATTGAACTGTAACTTTCGGAAAAAACTTGTTTAGACCTAAATGAACAACTTTCTTGCTGGAAGTTTTTTGTTGCTCAAAATTTGCTCAACTTCTCCGCTTAGTGAAAATTACTGTTTACGAATTTTGCAATATCTCAATAAAAAATTAATAACTTTTTTATTTATAATTAAAAGATCATTTTTCTTTTTTAATCACTCGTAGGATAAAATAACGCGTATTTTCTTTTTTGTTTCATTAAGAAATTCGAAAAATTGATTGAGTTATCGCGAGTTGAAGTGAAAAAAACAATTAAAATTTCGTTTTTTAAAAAGACAGTTTTTCCCTTATATTTCGAAAACGGTAATAGATACAAAAAAATTGCATAAGAAAAAAAGATGCACAATGAAATTTCCTATAAGGTTCCTATAAGGTTTCCTATCGTACATGAGATATTTAAATTCGAAAGTCGAATTTTGGATGTCCAGGGGACTTCGATTTCGGCCGAGAAAAATTTACGTGCCCCTCTACGATCCGACGGCTCAATTTTATCAGTACATGTTTTATAAGATAAGGGGTAAGAATTCCTGAAATGGCCCCCACTTTTCTTTAGGTACGGAACATAAATGATACCTGATGTTTTTGATAGTCCATGATGGCACTAAGAAAACCCTTAAAGGATTTTTAAAAATATTAATTTTTTTAAAAGTTATAAACAATTAAAGTTTTTTGCATCGTTTTTGAAAAAATCTCATATCTTGCAATTGTCTGAACCGATTTTAATAATATTGGTATTTTTGGAAAGCTTAAGAAACGTACTTTCCATAAATATATAGAATATAAATAAAAAATGTAATTTGTTTAAACAAATAATATTTTTTATTTTTAATTTTATAAATAAACAATGTTCTCGGTCGATTTAAAAATTTTTTTATAGAATCTTGAAGAGGGACTTTTCAAGATTCCATAGCAAAAATAAAAAATTGGGATTTTTTAAAAGTTTAGAAGATACAGCATCTTTAGTCCGCCGCACGCGAACTATCGGTGTAGTTCGTGCGCTCTCGGCGCGACGTCTCACGCGCCTACTATTGTATAATGAATCAAAATAATAAAGTAAAAAAATTTTAATTACTTTTTACAGAATGCTAAAGTAATCTGTACTATTTTTACACTAATTATTTATTTATAAAATAATATTCGATAAATTTAATGATTAATAATAATAAAAATTAAATTATTATTTTAATGAAATAAACAATATTCAAAATTTAAATAAAGATTTTGGATAATTATAATAATTATTTATATGTATATTCAAAAAGTACAGTTTAATTTATTGACAAATGTAGAATTATTATTTATTAATTAATTATTCTACCTTACCGAATAAAAAAGTCTTTAATTACCATTTGTTTTTAAGTTGATGTTTGCTTGTTTCGCTTGCATTAACCTTAAAGCTAGTGTTAGTTATAAACTTTTAAACTTAGCAAACTTGAATTGTAAGTGCATGTATTGTATTTCTAAGTAGTACTAGTTTATGTTTTGTAATGAAACTTAATTTAATTTAAAATTAAAATATGCCGAAATTAAATATTTGTTGCAACCCGCTAAAAAAAGACAAACATAAAAAAGTTTTTAATAATCTTGTGAAAGTATCTAATACGTGGAATTATAGATTCAAAAATTTAATAGAAAAGTTTATCTGTCTCTCGTGCAAAGCAGCTATCAACAAACTAAAGGAAAGTGTTAATTTTTATGATAATAGCGTAAAATCTTCTGACTTTGAAAAAGTCGATTCGAGTGAAATACAGTCAGATAATATCAGTTTAGATGATGACGATGTACATCTCGATCCAATATTCGTCTGCACCAGAGTTGATGATGAATTAAAAAAACGAAAGTTAAGCACCATTTTAGGTGATAATGGTCAAACACCTATGAAAAAAGGACTTTCAAAATTATCGAAAAATGAGAAACGAGAGGTCAAACACCTATCAAAAAAAGACTTTCAAAATTATCGAAAAATGAGAAACGAGAAATTCAGGAAACAGTAAATAGTATAACTTTCGGACTTTTAAGTAAATCAAACAGTTCTTCAAATGCAAGCAATTTAATAAATGAAAGTTGGATGACAAATTTAAAAGAAGAATTATCAACAAAAAAAACTCGAAATGAAAAAATATCAGTTCTGATCAGAATCCCTTATTCTGCATTAAACAATGAAAAAAGGATTTGTACCATGAAAAGAATCAGATTAGAATTTAATGTGTCTCGTCGAATGGTGCGTCAAGCAATTAAATTGCAAGCAGAATTTGGACCTGGATCTCACCCTAAACCGAAGAAAAGTCGCTCTATAAATCTGGAAACTGTAGAAGTGGTAAAAGAGTTCTATTTGTCTGACGAAGTAAGCCGAATCATGCCTGGCGTAATAGATTATGTTTCAGTTGTTAACGAAGATGGTTTACGGATACAAAAACAAAAAAGGTGTTTATCGTTATTTCTTTTAAATACAAAAATAAAAATTGTTGTCTGTTGTAATAAATATATGTATTAATGTAGAATTAAAATTTTTAATTCGTTGCTTTATAGGTTGTTGTTGGGCAATAATAGAGAATTGCACAAAAAATTTCTGGAAAAATACCCGAACGTTAAAATTTCGATTTCAAAATTCACTAAGCTGCGACCTCGTCAATGTATCATAGCGGGAAAACGTGGATCTCACAATGTATGTGTATGTATTATACATCAGAATGTAAGATTGAAAATTGCGGGAATGGCATCGATGTTACATAGTAAAGGATACGAATTCACAAAATCATATCGTGATTTATTAAACGACATGATATGTAAAGATTCTGAACCTCAATGGTTTTTATTAAATTGCGATAAGTGCCCTGGCAAAGAAATCATCGAAAAAGATATTGCTGATCTTTTCCAAAGTCTAGTAATTTTAACAATCGAATTTAATCAGTGGACTTCTGCTGACAGGTAAAAATGTTTAAATTTAATTACGAAATTGTATTTATTTATTTTTGAATGATTGATAAATAATTTTTTAAAGGTGTCAAATGATAAAAGAAAATAAAAGTGCAAGTAATTTTACGAAGATTTTAGCCAAGGATTTGAAAGTCTTACTCACGCATGATTTTCTAGCAAAATCTCAAACTTCATTTTTTTCAAAAATTTCAGAAAATATTGAGGCGGGAGTATTTATCGCAAGTTTAGACTTTGCTGAAAATTACACCTTCAAGATTCAGGATTCGGTTCAATCAAGTTACTGGTCTAACGTCCAAATTACTCTTCATCCTTATGTGATTTATTACCGAGAAAATAATAAATTGAAACATTAAAATTTTGTTGCGGTATCTGAAAATTTAAAACACGATCATTGTTCTGTTCATTTATTCAATGAAAAAATGATTGCTTTTTTAAAAAGGGAAATTGGTAGCGAAAAAATTTAAAAAATCGTATATTTTTCTGACGGTTGCGCTGCTCAATATAAAAATAAATTCAATTTTACTAATTTACTTGCGCATGAAGATGACTTTGGTATAAAAGCGGAGTGGAATTTCTTTGCGACAGGTCATGGCAAAGGAGCGTGTGACGGTATTGGGGGTACCATCAAAAGACGTGCTTACAAAGAAAGCTTACAAAGAGTTAATAAGGAACAGATAAATTCAGCAAAAGCATTTACTTAATAGGCAACAACGGCATTTAAACAAATTCATTTCGTGTACTGCAACAAAAAAGAGCATACCCGTCGTCAAAAAAAGTTACAACCACGATATTCACAGGCAAAAACAATAACTACTAAGAAACAATATCATTATTATGCGCCTTTAAGCCGATACGAAATTATGTGCAAATTCTTTTCCGATGATATAAATAATGTGATTGAAAAATAAAGTTAAAAGTGAATTTTGATTTATAAAAATGTTGTAATATTTGAAAGTAAATATAAAGTTGTATTAGACGTTTTATTCTTATTAATAAAGCATCAATATTTATTTTACATATTGTACATTTTATTTATCAGTAATTTATTTACTCAACTATAATAATGATTTTTATATTTTGGACTCAAATATAAAAAAATATTTGAAATTATGATAAATTTAAAATAAAATAATAATAGCACAAGCTTGCATATAATATATTGAGAGGCAGGTAAAAAAATAAAAACTAAATGTCTTTCATGATAATTTATATAACGTGTTATCAATTTTTTAATTTTAAAAAATTATAAGTAATAATATTCTACATTTGTCAATAAATTAAACTGTACTTTTTGAACATACATATAAATAATTATTATAATTATCCAAAAAAATTATCCAAAATATTTATTTAAATTTTGAATATTGTTTATTTTATTAAAATAATAATTTAATTTTTATTATTATTAATCATTAAATTTATCGAATATTATTTTATAAATAAATAATTAATATAAAAATAGTACAGATTACTTTAGCATTCTGCAAAAAGTAATTAAAATTTTTGTACTTTATTATTTTGATTCATTATACAATAGTAGGCGCGTGAGACGTCGCGCCGAGAGCGCGCGAACTACACCGATAGTTCGCGCGCGGCGGACTAAAGATGTTGTATTTTCTAAACTTTTAGAGAATCCCAATTTTTTATTTTTGCTATAGAATCTTGAAAAGTCCCTCTTCAAGATTCTATAAAAAAATTTGTTAAATCGACCGAGAACATTGTTTATTTATAAAATTAACAATAAAAAATATTATTTGTATAAACAAATTACATTTTTTATTTATATTCTATATATTTATAGAAAGTACGTTTCTTAAGCTTCCAAAAAATACCAATATTATTAAAATCGGTTCAGACAATTGCAAGATATGAGATTTTTTCAAAAACGATGCAAAAAACTTTAATTGCTTATAGCTTTTTAAAAAATTAATATTTTTAAAAATCTTTTAAGGGTTTTCTTAGAGCCATCATGGACTATGAAAAACACCAGGTATCATTTATGTTCCGTACCTAAAGAAAAGTGGGGGCCATTTCAGGAATTCTTACCCATAATATAATTTTAAAAATAATAAGACCTTTTACAAGTCATTTGGATAATATTTTATTTAGAAACTTATAGGAATTGGCATTTTAAATGTTTTACAAAAATTTGAATAACTTATAACTTTTACCTCCTGCTTAAACGAAGAAAAAAATGACGGGTAAATGTTGCTACATCCCTAGATATAACTTTTCTTATTTTTCTTAAAGTCATTTTTATTTAATAAAACAAAATACGAACAAGTCTAAAATAGACATTATATATAATTACATTCATTTCATTTATTATAAATTGTAGTAAATAGTGTTAAAAAATTAATAAGCATGAGTGTAATGCATATATATATATATATGGGTGATTTTCAAATAACTGTGATTTTTTTTAATAAGACATTTTTCTGCTAAAATAGTGAACCAAATTTGAAATTTATTACATATTCCAGTACATTTTTGTTATTAAAGTATATGTTCAAATGAAAACTACAAGATTTTAAATATTTCTAAAGTTACGATGGTAATCGCAAAGAAAATGCAAAAGTTACATGCCACGGACCTGACATTTTTCCACGGTCCTGACATGTGTGTCACAGTTAAAACACGTAAAGAAATAAAAAATCGAATAAATATTTTCTTTTCAATGTTCGCACTTCAAAATAATACCAGTAGAAGTCAATTAAACATAAAATTGAGTAATAAAATCACGATGACGTTAACATGTGTTGGTAGAAAGTAATTAACAATTTAAAACATGAAAAAAGTGCTCGTGTACGTAGAATATCATTGTAATAAAAATATTTTTATATGTAAAACATCTGGTTAGATTTGGCCTACAAAGTACTTAAAAGATAGTTTTAATATTTGCTTACGTGAAAATTTCAGAACAAAATTTTAAAAAAACGTATGCCACGGACCTGACAATTTAACCCTATTTTCTTAATTTTAACTATTATAATGTTAATGTTAACAAACTGAATATTAAGTATCTTTAAGAAGAGACTTCTATTAAGTGATTTAGGAAGTGAGTGGCAAAAAATAATAATTTTATTAGTCATTTATCTATGGGGACATGCAAATATGACAGTTATTTGAAAATAACCCATATATATATATATATATATATAGATATATATAGTGATTATTTGTGAATAATGTCAAATTTTGGCAAATAAATCCCACCATCCCACTTATTAATATATATATATATATATATATATATATATATATATATATATATATTTATATATATATATATATATATATATATATATATATATATATATATATATATATATATTATGGGACGTTCCACGTCAACAGAAACAGAGCTGTGGCCAAAAATTGGAGCAATGAAAAAAGACGTTTAAGGGCTTAAAAAATACGTACACTCGTGTACTTTTAGTAACAGGTGGGCGTTTTTGAAAATCCAATATGGCGTCTTAATTACAAGCGAAGAAAGTCAACAAAATCACAAATCGACAAATAATATCGTTAATAAAAATTACAAAATCCATGGAAAAAAATTAAACGAAACTTTTTTAAACGTTTCAGGGGTCGCTTAATACAAACCCGAAGTCAGATTTTGATTAGAGTTAAAAAATTTAAAATGGCGGAAGCAAAATGGTGGACAAATTTTAAAACTCTTTAAAATCGCTCAAAAATGGTTACTCGGGGGTTTTCAAGGTCGCTGACTACTAATATGACCTAAGTTTTTAAAAATTAAAAATGGCGGATCCAATATGGCAGTCAATTATTCGAAAATTCATTTAATTCGTTCAAAACTTGCCCTATGGGGGTTTTTTAAGTCGCTGATTACAAATATGACCTTAGTTTTTAAAAATTTTAAATGGCGGATCCAGTATGGCTGTTGATTTAATTAAAATTTATCAAATTTGTTCGAAAATTTACTTTTAGGGTTTTTATATGTTGCTGAGTACTGATTCATGGGTTTTCTATTAATATACTAAACTGGATTATAATTTGTCTTTCAAGATTTTGAAGATTGCTTTTTACAAATATTTATACAAAAATAGGAAATTTAAATTGTCTGATTAATTTTAAACCCCTTAATTATGCTTTACGCTCATAGGTGTGGTTGCGTTTGAGTACCTTAAAACAGTTTAAGTTGGCTAAATTTTTCTTAAACTTTTCTGTCGTTTTGGATTGAATTCTAATTTTTCTTATTTCATTTTAAATTTTTGAATTCGACTACATATTATTTTAGTATTTTAGTATATTAATAGGAAACCCATGAATCAGTACTCAGCAACATATAGAAACCCTAAAAGGAAATTTTCGAACAAATTTGATAAATTTTTAATGAAATCAACAGCCAAATTGGATCCGTCATTTTGAATTTTTAGAAACTAAGGTCATATTTGTAATTAGCGACCTATAAAAACCCCAAAAGAGAGTTAGAATTCCTGAAAGGAGCCACCCAAAACCTTTTAATTTTTTTCGTACTAATGTGGTAATTTTAATAGTATTTTATATAGGAAATCATACTACCAAAGGAGTTTGCAAAAAAAAATTTTTTGTTAATGTTATTAACTATTGAAAATTTTGAACGTGTTTAATTGAAAAATGAATTTCTCAAAAACTTATTGATCCATTTTAATTTTTCAAGTTGCATTTTATTTGTCTTGAAATGAAGTATAACTGACAATATTTTCAAATAAAAATATTCAATTTTAGTGCAAAATGCAATTGTTTATTTATAAACAATTAAAGATAAATAGTGTTCTGGATGATATTTTAAGTTTAAAGAATTACTAAAATGTTTTCAATAAACCACTAAAAAATATTCCGTTGAAAAAAATGGCACGAAGTTTTAAATTGCTTAATTTTAAGCATTTGTGCCATAGTGCAGTGCGCGACTCTGCTCCTTATTGAGCGTTCGCGAGCGTGTTATTGTTTCTTATCGCTGAAACGACTGCGCTTCTCAAACACTACATTTATGTTCGAAATAACTTTATTTTAATGTAATTTTTACTTTTAATTTTTTTAATGGAACATTTAATTAAGTCTTTTTGTTGAATGGTAATTACAGATGTGTTGCATAAATTGTTAAAATATCGAATTAAATTATCGAAATTAAAAAAAAATGAGCGAACTAGAGTGAAAGGACATATTTTGAATCCGCCATTTTGAATTTTCAAAAACTAAGGTCATATTTGTAATCAGCGACCTAAAAAACCCCCATAGGGCAAGTTTTGAACGAATTAAATGAATTTTCGAAAAATTGACTGCCATATTGGATCCGCCATTTTTAATTTTTAAAAACTTAGGTCATATTAGTAGTCAGCGACCTTGAAAACCCCCGAGTAACCATTTTTGAGCGATTTTAAAGAGTTTTAAAATTTGTCCACCATTTTGCTTCCGCCATTTTAAATTTTTTAACTCTAATCAAAATCTGACTTCGGGTTTGTATTAAGCGACCCCTGAAACGTTTAAAAAAGTTTCGTTTAATTTTTTTCCATGGATTTTGTAATTTTTATTAACGATATTATTTGTCGATTTGTGATTTTGTTGACTTTCTTCGCTTGTAATTAAGACGCCATATTGGATTTTCAAAAACGCCCACCTGTTACTAAAAGTACACGAGTGTACGTATTTTTTAAGCCCTTAAACGTCTTTTTTCATTGCTCCAATTTTTGGCCACAGCTCTGTTTCTGTTGACGTGGAACGTCCCATAATATATATATATATATATATATATATATATATATATATTGTCAGTTATACTTCATTTCAAGACAAATAAAATGCAACTTGAAAAATTAAAATGGATCAATAAGTTTTTGAGAAATTCATAATAATCAACAATTCTTTGTACCAATAAATTAAATATTATTTGTCGATCATAGATTGTATTTTATCTGTTAATAAGCACGAAACCCAAGAATTTAAGCACATGAAATATTTTATTGATCCATTGTTCTGACTGTTTCTGTGCTTTAGTATTGTTAAAGAAGCACGTGAAAACAACCTTTGTGATTGGACTGATGTGGTTTTGTTTTTGAACAAGTCCCTAGCCATCAAAGATAATAGCGGATACAACTTTTCATTTTGGGACCACAACTCTAAAATATTTACTTTAGCATCTGCACATGGTTGAGCTAAATAATAATCTAGTTCTTTACGCCGTTGCTGAGAACTGTTCTTTTCTTTTACATTGTTGTTAAAAAACCCGCTTAAATTAGGAGATTTCTCTTTTTCATAATTATCTGATGTTTCTAAATCTTCGATTCTCACATAATAGTTAGTACTTTCCTGTAAGTAAAAAATATTTAATATAATTTTATATTATACTAGAACAAATTCTGCGCGCTACGCGTGCCCATTCCATTTTTTAACAATAAGCTTCTATGCTTCAAATAAAATTTTATACCAATACCGCAACATTGTGTAATATAATCTAAAATCACTACATTTCACTAATCTCCATTTTAATTTATAACACAATAAAATAATAATGCTTGCATTATTACTTACCTTTTAAAAAAATTTTATTATAATTCGTAGCTTTTAGAAACATTGTTATTTCTGTTAAAACAACTATAAAATTTTACAGAATCAAATAAAAATACTTATAACAATATAATATTCATCTAATCCTAATAAAAAATATATTCTCCTAGTCGTTTCCTATGTTACAACGTAAGGAATTATTCCGATTAAAGATAAATCGTAAAATTTCTTGACAATTTCAATTATTTTCATAAATAACAATATTCATCATAAGAATTATATTTTTTTAGAACTAATAAAATTTTTAAAATTTAATGAAAGTATAATAAAAGTTATATGAATTAGGCCTGTCAAAAAGGCCTCAAAAAATTTTATGATATAACAAAATAAACTAAATTAATAACAATCCAAAATTTCCTTATAAACATAGTTATATATATACATTACTTTTTTATCTTCTAAAAATATTTTTAAGGAATCAAATGATTTTACTTTTAATTATGCAACATACATCTGACCATGATTAAAAACATAGCTTCTTAAATCAATGAATATTTTATTAAATGTTTGCCCTTGAGATGTATTAATGGTCATTGCGTTTGCCAATTTCATAGGAAATTGACGTCTTTTAAAAGTAAATGGATATAATTTTTCACAATATAAAGTTACTCGATGTAAAAGACTACATTAGTTAATTTTTCATTATCACAATTTTTAGTAGAATCAATACTTTTATATATTTTTTCACCTTTACTGTCTAAAAGATAAGCCACTCTCTAATTCAGGGGTGGCCAACGTAAGGGAAAAGACTATATATAGTTGCACAGCGACTTCTTCCACCACTACTCGTTTTCTTAGATTTCAATGCTTTTTGCTCTTTTGAAAATTATTGAAAAAAATAATCTGAAGTTGTGCAAGCAATTAAGGTTTGACGAATCCACTCTTTCTGTTTATATTTCAAAGCAGGTTAAAAAATAACAAAAATGTTTTACTGCTCTATATGTTAATTCGTTTATATTTGGAAATGTTTATAAATTTGTCGATTCAAACAGCTAAACTAGCGCATCTGGTGGCCGACTTGGAACTGCCGCTGGTGTGACTCTGAACTCCATGAGTTTTGACAGTTCGCTTAAATTGTTTTTCCAAAAAGTTTAAGAGTAATTTTATAAGTGTGAATAAAAATTGAAATTTATACAATTGAATTTAGCAAAAAAAACAGGGCCAAGTGAATGATAATATTATTTTTACAGCAATTATTTCAAATCTTTATGATTATATCACAAGCCTTAAGTTTATATACTTAAAGTTTCAGGTTATGTCTCTTTACAAGATATATACAGTCTTTTATTTTTTTAAATTTAATATTCGTACAAATGTACAGGGTTTGAGAGGTCCAATTAAAAGAAAAATTATTGTGCCATCCCGAAATTTGCCCACACGGTTGTGTGATAAAATAAATATAGCTTACCTAAAACTGTGCGAGTATAAACTTACGACTGAGAATAAACGCATAAATTGTGTTGTTTTCAGTTACTCTTTTGTTGTGAACGGGCATATTTATTTTCATCTATAATTATAAATTTCAGTTTTTTTTCACACTTATAACATTACTTTTAAACTTTTTGTAAAAACAATTTAAGCGAGCTGTCAAAACTCATGGAGTTCACCGTATTGTAATACACAGAGTCACAACAGCGGCAGTTCCAAGTCGGCCACCAGATGCGCTAGATTAGATGATGAATCGCCAATAGAAAGCTTACAATTAATCCTTTTAATTTTAATGAGATTTACAAATTTTATTTTGTTTGTTTAAATAAAATTGCTCAATATATATTTAAAATTAAAATAAAAATTAATAATAAAATTTAATTTATATCTTTATTACGTATATTTTAATAGAAATAAATATAAAAATTGAAGTTAAGATAAAAAAGAAAAAATATATTACAAAATTACAATAAACGTCTTTGAAATCAAGAAAAAATTTATTATTTTCTTTTGTTTACATTTGAAAATCTATGTTCATAATATATGACCTTTATTATGGTTTTGCACATATTTTATATTCCATATTGTTTATAAAAGAACTTTATTTATAAATTATAACAATGATATTTTCTAAGAAAAAACACGATTTTTTAAGAATTTTTTTTGGTTTTTTCAATTTTTTAATAGCTAAACCCTTTAACAAACCTTCTGCTGATTGAAATATCGATTCAAAAATAGTAGGGGTACAACATCAGCCATTAAAGTATTGTTAAGACTTGTTAGATCCTACAGAATCTCTTTTTTACAAATCTGCTGAATGATTCCATGAAAGGAAATGAAAGAATTATATCACTATATTCATTGCATTTATTAATCATTTTTTAAAAACTATTCAATTAAATTTCATAATTATTTAATTAGTACCTAATTATTAATATTTATATATCAATATTTTGCTGAAATTTTAAAACGTGTGATTTTTAAATACACACTGAACATTAAATTAAATTAATTATCACAATTATTTAAATAATAATAATTTATTAACAATATGAAATTTCTTGTCCGCCACATTGGATCCGCCATTTGGAATTTTTGAAAACTAAATTTATATAATATCCAAAATAGTCCTATGTTGTACCCCTAATATTTTTGACGCGATATTTCTATCATTAGAAGGTTTGTTAAAGGGTTTACCTATTAAAAATTTGAAAAAACCAAAAAAATTATTAAAAAATCGTGTTTTATGTCATTTACAATTTCATCTAAATTACTTGTAATTTGTGTAGTGTCTAACGAATAGCACCTTTCAGAGACTCATTATCCTTCAATCGATTTTTTTGCTTGTTTTTTAAAATTTTCATTGTTGAAAACGCGCTCTCACAAATATATGTTGAACCGAATATAGAATTCTTGTTTTTCTATTTCTTGTAAAAATAGGCAAATTGTTCCTTAAAAGTAAACCTTTGAATACAGGTGAGTTACAGTGCGTTTTCTGCCTTGTAACTTTAAATTAAGATCATTTAGATACTTCGTAAAATCAGTTACAAATGCTAACTCACTGAAAAATTTAGGACAAGAGAGATTTTTCACAAATTTTGTTGTGTCACATTCTATTTTTGTTTATAAAAAATCAAAAATTTTATTCCTTAAGAAAAAAATTGCTGTAAACAATTACCTGCGCTGAGCCAACGACTTGCACAAAGAAGAGATAAATCCGAGTAGTCAGTTTCTAGGTCTTTTAAGTAAGATTTTAATTCGCGATGTGACAATGAGTGATGCCCTCCTCTCAAAAAATTAACTATTTTCGTAACAATTTTTAATGTCTCTGCAAATTTTATTCTTCAATGTTATTTTAACATTTCGATTACTATTAGAGTCTAGTAATAAACTTTGTTGCAATTTTCGACGTGGACACCATCGTTGCCTTTCAAGATAAAAATTTTTTCTTTGTGGTAAATAAATTATGAAAATTTCGTAGTACCTTCGTTTTCTGGAAAAAGCTCCAACTCAATAAAAAAATCAAAATTTTATATTCGACTTCAAACATTATTAAAAAAATGATCGGCTTATTATTCGACTCCAAATAAAATAGAAATTTTTAAATAAATATTGAAATAAAAAACTTGCAAAATTTTCATGTAAATTTCATGAAATTATGCATGGCATTTTTCGACATAAGTACATATATAAAACTATTTAAATATTGAATAATAAATTATACATGTTAGTATTTAGTTCTTTCTAAAATTGGAAAAGCTATTATACAATTTACATACATGTTTTTAAAATAGAAAACAACTTACAAGACAATGAATATTATGTTTTCTTAGTAGACCATTTAAGCCATTATCTTTCCCTGATAATGCTGGAGTACTGTCAGTTGTAATACAAGAGCATTTATCAAAATTACTAATAAATGAAAACATTTTTTTTCTTGTAAAGTATTAAGAATATTGACACTTTCGTTGTTCTTGTCTAACCACTTATTGAAATAAGTTCTTTGTTTGCAAAAACATCATTTTGAATAATGCGAACAAAAATTAGCTATTGGCTCATGTCTGTAATATCTGTACTTTTATCCAAGCATAAAGAAAAGTAGGAACAATGGTCTCAATCGAATTCTGACATATTCATTTAAGTCTCTAAATATTCTTGTCATCGTTTGTCGTGAAGAAAGTACTGAATTTACGTTTCGTATCATATTCCGATCTTTAAATGCTTTAGCTAAATTAAATATTAAAAATAATAAACATAAATAATAAATAAATAATAAATTTATTATTTTTAATAAATAATATTAAAAATAATAAATATTAAATTTAAGCTAAATCTAAATCTTCTTGTCATCGTTTGTCGTGATGAAGGTACTGAATTTACGTTTCGTATCATATTCTGATCTTTAAATGCTTTAGCTATTTGTTGTACACCCTGATGCTTTAATGCCTTCCTTCCGGTTTTGACTGCTTTTTAAAAAGTCGTGACACGTCTATCAAAATTTTGTTAATTAGTGACATTCAAGTTTGTTCATACGTCATGAACTAACAACATTTTATAGATATGCCACAACTTTTTAAAATGCCGTCAAAACCGGAAGGAAGGCATTAAAGCATCAGGGTGTACACATTTTTAATAAGCACTCCATCAGAGAATGATTTTTTAGATTTAGCGAGTTCTAAGGCTACAACATAGGAATTTTTAAGCGATTGTCGTGAATTATTGTCAGTATTATCTAAGGGAAAGGGTAGTAGTGGGAGAAGCCGCCGTGCTTCCATATACTCTTTTCTCCTACGTTGGCCACCGCTGCTCTAATTTATATTATCATTGTCAACGTTTCTAAGTGCTAAAATTGCACACTCCGTCATCTCAAATTTACTTGGTTGTATAATCTAACTATACATTTCTTCAGCAATATCTACATTCCCTTTTTACTGATAAATTATCTATTTCTGATTTAGTACCCCGTTCTTTGATTGATGAAATCTGTCGAAAATCTCCGCCTAGAATTACAATTTTACCACCAAAATCTTCGTTTGAATTCATTATATCTCTTAATAGATAATCCATAATTTCTAAAGCAAATTTTGGAGCCATTGGTGCTTCATTCCAAATATTGATTGAACTTTAATGTTTGAAGATGAATCACTGTACAATGAAACGGGTAAGCCCAAAACTTTATGAACAGTTTTTCCATTAGAAAGCAGAGTCGCAGCTATATACCTGTAAATACCATGTTTCAAACATTAATTCCCTTACTTCTTAATAAATTTCATAGCGTAATGTATAAAAATGTTTTTTCAGATCATCCACAACCATCAATATAATACACTTAGATCAATTAATACACTTAGAATTATCAAACGAAGAATCGTTTAGAACATCAAGTACATTATCAACTACATGTTTTAGTTTTATATTTAATTTAGCATAATTATGTTCTCCTATGATAATATGTTTTGTAATGTTTATATCCTTAAATTTGTCAGTAAAAATTTCATCTTGTTTACCTAATAACCCTTGAAAGTCAGTGTCGTTAATTTTTGAATAATCTTCTGACATTGGACGCTTCAATTTTTCCCATAGTTTATCCGGATGTACAGGATAACAATGAATTAAAATTCTTGTGAATAATAATGGGCGAAGTGAATGAGCCATCATCCAAAATGCAGCTTCTTCCATTGTCCTAATCCCCTCACTATAATCTTCTACAAGTCCTAATGCCAAACAAGCAGTAGCAAAACATTCATGAACAACTCCATTCACTGTTCTTAAACTTTCAAAAGAAGTTGCTTCTATTACTGTAAGAAACAATAATCTAAGATGAAATAACTCCAATTGATGTGGATTAACAAAACACATTCTTCTCAATACTTTTTCTTTACGAATTCTTTGTTTCCATTCAAGAGATTTTGTTGCACATGTATAATGCTCTGGTATTTCTGAATAATAATGCTTTTGAGCATCACTATCTCGTTGATTAATTTTTAAAATAATCCAGAAGTTTTGTATTTTTATTGAAATCGAAAGAAATGCTATTAATATTTTTTTCTTCTCGAATAATAACATTCTGTTCATTTGACAAATGTATGGGTAAGCGATTATCGCTATGGCTTTTTTCCCAAATGGTTCATCTAAGAATTCTCCAAACTGCCTCAACTGGACCAACATATCTATTTTGTTCATAATGATGTATTTCATTATGATTAACCGTTACATGAGATTCTGGTATTTCTTCTTCAGAGTTTGTATTAAAAATTGTAGCAACTTAATTAAAACTTTGAAAATTGTATCTACTTTTATCGAAACCTTTTTTCAACGTAAACAATAATTGTAACTCAGGAATTTCTTCATTTTTTGTCTTGCTTATTCAGCTTTTATTTGAATTATCTCTGACATCATCATATAAGTCATAAGATTTTGTGTATGCATTAAAATTTCTCATAATATTTTCTATAGATTTTAAATTGTCTTCATCCAAATATTCGTTAGTTTTTAATCTGTATCTAATTGATTCCTCAGGGTCATAAATAAATAATTGACCAAAACACGGATCCTCACCTTTATCCGGATATAAAGCACTATTAATTTGATAAAAAATTTGACCTTGAATTTTGTAACAGAATGGTCCTCTTCTTCTGAAACCCTCTAACAAAAGCCTTAATTCATCTGGATATTGTATTGAAGTTAACAAAACACCTTCATGACTACAGCAGTCATTCAAACTAACTTTTCACCAGCAACATTTTTATCTTTAAAATGTTTAGCTTGACAATGTGTGCACTAATGATTCATTGGACCTAGATAATTTTTAACATTCACCTCATTTTTAATTTGGTGCTTTAATACTCCTTCACAATAACTTCTTTGACATCTAGTATTCTTTGTTTTTGACAAAGAACTTGTATCACTATTTTAGTTTTATAATTTAAGGTCCTCAGCATGTTCTATTTTGGAGTCTACTTGAAGTGTTTTCTTAGTAGAAGTGTGTTTTTCACCAAAATAATTTACGTTATCAATTATACATTTTAATTTCTGCCTCTCACGATAATTTTTTTTGAATTTTAGCCCTACTTTCTTCAAGTGTATTGCTTATATTCCACAAGAAAGACTTTATTCTGGTTGTTGATTAACAGTTGTGAAAACTACTAGTGGTACAAAAGGATATAATCTGATTAAATAATCTCTTTGATCATGATTTAAACATTTTTTATTAAGACTATCAATAATGTAAAGGCTTATTTCATCATATAAAACCAGATTTATAAGATCTACTAAACAGTATTTGAATGTGCAATTTACTTTTCTCGATTTGAACCATCAAATTAAGTGTTTGTAAACACAAAATATTGTGCATATTATACAAAAAATTTGATAGTCTTTCCAATAGCTTTTGAAATACATACTGTCACGCGGCATTTTGCCTCGCAATGTTTTGATAGGAATTTCATCAAAACGAGAATCTTTTTTCCTAAAACAAATAAAAACAAGTTGTAAATCCAGATGTTCATTATATGGACATTTTGCTTCCTCTATACGATCAGCAAAAAAATTTGCTTCCTCGTGGAGGAAGCACTAACTTATTGTCACGTATTGACATATTTTCCATGTTGTTGTCTTCAAATCTAATTAAAATTTAATTTTAAATCAAATCAATCGATTCGTCTTGATGCAAGGAATAAGATTTTAGATTTATTTTTCAATAAATAATAACATTTTATTGTACAGCAACATGGTTCTTAAGAAAAAATGAATTTTTATTAAAAATGCAAATTTTTTGTCTGTAATTGGTTTTAATTTTATAAATTTAAATACAATATATACTTTATATATACCAATCGATCCGTCTTGATGCAAAGAATAAAATTTTAAAAATAAGTGAGTAAGATTTTCTTATACAGCAACATAATTTTGCGGAAAGAACTCATTTTTTGAGAAAAATGCGAATTTTTCAGCTTTAATTGTGATTAACTCTTATAAATTCTCATACAATTTATTCTTTTTATATACCAATCGATTCGTCTTGATGCAAAAAATAAGATTTTATTATATATTAACTTCAATAACCAACTTAAAAAAAAATTTTTTAGAAAAAAGTCAAAAAAAAATTTTTTCTGAGAATTTTTTTAAGTGTATCAATCCAGTTCGAGATATTTTTATGATAAATATACCTGGTAAATTTTAGCCAAATTCGTTAAAACCTCTTCGAGTTATCGTGTTCACAAAAATCGGGATCCACACACACACATACATACATCCGGACAATTGTTCAGGGTCTTATATAACATAGTCCCATATAGAAGAAAATTTGTCAAAAGGATTTTTAAAAATTTTGTAAATTAAACGACTACAAAGCTTCCTCACGAGGAAGCAAAACTAACATTAGTATTTTGAAAATTACAATTTAAATAAACTCAAGAAGATTAAACCTCGTAAAATCAATTAATTAAATAATTTAATATTTATTTAAAAAAATTAAACTGACAGCTCGTCAGATCAACAATCAACAAAATTAATTAAAAATTTGCAAAAATTTTCTGCCGTTCGTATTTTTATTGTTTTTTTCATAATTACGGAGTTTGTTGTTTGCTGTCAACTATTCGATCGTCCGAATTCTACAGGGAAAGTGCTTCCTGGTGCATATATTCGGATGCGAGTCCCGAATATTCAAGAGCACCAGGAAGACGAAGATAGTTGTTTTCGTCTTGTCAAAACACTGAATGCGGCCATCTTGAATTAAAGGCCGATGTGGAGTAAACGACAGCGACGAATAAGAATGCACCCTATTATACCGGCGCTTTCGTAGCCTGACACACGGCCATTTTCATTCATTCTCGATTTCATAATAGAGTTTTCATAATAGAATTATATATATATATATATATATATATATATATATATTAATCTCCGTATTCTTTCATTCATTCTGTCCGCAAGAATTCCGTCCGCCCTCCTGCTGTGCTTTTGATGACAGAGAAGAGTTGGAGAGAGAAGTTTGTCAGAGTATATAAGAGAGAAAACATGATACAGAGAAGGAGTGGGAAGTATCGTCTTTTCATTCAGTTTAGAGTAGAAGCGAGAGAGAGACGAACAGTTAAGAAAGTAACGCCTACTTTTTTTGGTTTGAGCATCATGGTTTTCTGTATTCTCAGTGACAGATATTAGAATAAATAAATGAAATGAATTCAATATAATTTTTTTTTAATTGTGAAAAGAAATATTATCAATCTATCCAAGTCAGGTTCGAATAAAAAACAATCTGTTTACGTTTCAACGACACAGTCCTCTTCAGAAACGAAAAATATGTCACAAAATTTGTTCAATCAAATGAACGTGTAAATTGCTGGACGAAGACAAGATTGATAATATTTCATCTCTCAATTAAACAATTTTAACCAAGTGATAAATTCAACATCATTATAAATTTTTTTTATTTCATAACCATATTTTTAAAGGAATATAATTTGATAATAACTGCAAAAATAGTCAATTGAGCTGACGGATCAAAGAAGGGCACATAACCCATTTGAATTACATTGGTTATGTGCCCTTCTTTGATCCGGCAGTTCAATTATATATTTCTTGATTACAATTTTAAACAAGTTTTTTTAAATGAAAAAATGTGTGTGCAAATTTAGAATATTCTATCCTTTCAATGAGAATTAATATGAAGGAATGATTTGATTCCAATTTCGAGTTTACGCAAAATTGAAGTATCTGCAAAACTCTAATTTATACATTGTTTCATTTTTCTTACCTTATTTTTGATAAATAATTTACATTTTATTCCCAAAAAAGTGCATTTTTGAGTTTCATTTCCAAATTAAAAAATATATAATTTCCAATATTTTTTATTTATTAATTTAATATTTTAAGTCGAGTGTATTTTTTGTTTATTTTTTAAAATTGCTGTTTTGAAATTACATTTTGAACTTGAACATAAATTGATTCCATGTAACTTCATTGTGTATAGATTTTTAGGTCTTAAAACAATAAACAATATTATTATATTTTCATGCTTATTTACTTATAATTGATTTTTATTTCTCGTGAAAAAACTATGTAGTCCTTTAAATAATAAAATTTTCTAAAATGTATTAAACAATTTGTGTATCTGTTTATAGATCTTGCTTTCGTGTGAACATGATACCTTCCATAGATTTTCTTGAATTCGGATGAAATTTTGAGGGCTTATTTATCACATTAATCTTTCAAAATGGACAAAAGGAATATAGAATATATCCCACACCAAAAATTTTACAGTTGTTTTTTTCAAAAACTTGTTCAAGTAAAAAAATTTTTTTTAGCAAAATCTAAATTTATATATAATAAAATTGAAATTTTTATGTCAAGACGAATCGATAAGTATATACAAAGTATAAATATTTAAATATTTTTAAATAAGCTTAGGACCATTAAAAAGCGTTTATTTGTTAACCCTCACGAGCTCGAGCCGGGTCCCTCGGACCCGGAGGAAAGTTTTATTTTCTACATCCGGTTAAGAAAATATTATTAGAAAATCAACTTCACATTAGACTTCAAGGCGTAAAAACACACATTTTTCACTTTTGTAAAGAATTTTTAATTCATAAAAAACTCTGGAAAATTCCCTTCAAAGTCGAACTTACGTAAAGACTCAAGCCGGGTCCGAGGGACCCGGGTTATAATTGCGTATAAAAAGTTAGTAATTTTTCTGCAATATTGCATTATTTTGTAATGTTTCAACATCACCTACTGTAATAAGTGTAAACATATCCCAAATAATTCCGGAAGTGACGTGGTGCGAAAAATATAGTGCGTGTTGTACGTTTTTTGGAAAATTCCATTCCTAAAAGTTAAAGAACAGAAAATCGATCAGATTTTCTTTAAAATCGGTACTCGGGGTTTTTTAGGGTCGCTGATTACAAATTTGATGTCAGAATTAAAAAATTCAATATGGCGGTCGTTAAAAAATTCTTTTTTGGTTTTACGTCTAAATAAAGATAATTATTATTAGGTAATTTAGCTAAAGATTTTTTTCAGATGTTTTATATTTCTACCATTATTTTATATTACTATTTTTTAAACTATTATATACATATATGTGTGTGTGTAACATACATATAATATATAAAATGTTTAAATAATTATTTATACATTATACGGTGATTTGTCTGAAAATATTTTTTTGTCTTTATATTTTTTATATTATTTTTTTATTATAAATAATGTTGTTTTTAAAACTATTTTTTAAAATAATTTCTCTAATATGATACAATTATATGTTAGATAAAAAATATTAACAATTTTGCTATCAAATTTTTTATTTCTATTGATTTTAAATACCGGGTCCCTCGGACCCGGCTTGTGCGCGCAGGCGGAAAAACGGACTCGAGCCCGTGAGGGTTAATAATTTATTCAAATTTTTGTTAAACGTTAGAAATGAGGTTTCTATCAAAATATCTGAATAAAATGTTAGCCAAATCACTTCTATAAGAACTTATTCTTTTCACAATTTTATAATTTTTTAATAATTAATTAAAAATAAATTCAGTTTTTATTAATTTTTTTTTGTTTTCCATTCACCAAAAAATGGATAGTTTTTCACTTCTGACCGTGTTAAGTATATGTTTTATCCAAAATTATTAGAACTTTTCTTAAGGAAAAATCAAACAGACAGTCGGAATCAAATTTAGTCCGATTACGTATTATTGTAGGGGAGACCGGGGATAAACCGGACAAGTCAAATATTTCCGAAACCGTAAAGAATTTCAAACCGTGTAAATAACCTATGTACGCACAATTTCGTGATGCAAATGCTGCATGAGGTTTTAGGGACGTGTCATTTTTCTTGTAATAATAGTTGCCGTTAATATGTGAAAATGTCATTTTTTGAGGTAAAAGTAAAAAATTTTGTCTCATTTTTTAGGGTTTTTATCGTTAAAATTAAAGTCCAAATATCACACAGCAATTTTTCTTTTAGCTCATGGTGTACTGAGTTTAGTAGAAAAAGAGTTTAATGAAAAACGTTAAGAAGAAAAAATATATTGCAGTTTAATTATTAGATGAACGTGTGGGGCTGAATCGGACATCGTGATAAAAAACAACCAAATCTTTGAATACTTTAATTTATTTTATATTAATTAACTATTTTATATTATATTCTTTGCATAGAACCACTTTAAAACTAAATAAATAAAGAATTTATTTTAAAACTCGAATTTGCAAGCGAGTTGCTGCAAATAGACAAGTCTGAAAACTGTAATTCATTTTATATTATATTAATTACCGATTTTACATTTTATATTATATTCTTTGTATAGAACTACCTACATTTAAATAAGAGAAGAATTGATTTGACTTTTCTACAAAAAAACGAAAATTTGTGTCTTATTCTTTAATTAATTAGCCGTGTCTGATTTATCCCCATGGGGTGTCCGGTTTAGCCCCACCAATTTTCGGATTTTTGTTTTTGAGGTAGTCATCTTCGAAGCAACATATCTCCAAAGCTACTGTAGTTTTTCTACATCGAACAAGTGCGATTTGTAGGTGAAGGTACAAGATTCAAAACGGTATATTACTCTTTAGCAAAAAAAATTTTTTGTATGAGTTTTTTGGCCAAAGAACAAATCCGTCCGGTTTAGCCCCGGTCTCCCCTATTTTTAAAGAAAAAGCCTAATAAACACGTTCTATAATTATTCTATAACAAGAAAAGAATATAGGTCTTGAAAATTTGTACCAATAAATAATACACAATCTTATTTTAACAATTATTATAAAGCATATTTTGATATCAATATAAATAATATTTTATGCGAAAAGTAAATTTATATTTATTTAATAATTCTTTAAATAATTTTATGTGGTTTAGTAAAGTAATAATTAGTTGTAACTGTTTTTATGCAACAACAAAAACTCTATTCTAGATCTGTGTTTCGAGGCGCCTAATAGATCTTTTATTTCTTACTGGATTTAGAAGCAAGATATTTTTACTTGTCCAAATGTAAAGAAATTTCACGCGCGCCAAGGCGCGCGTAGACAGCTAGTATATATAATAAAATCTGTGCCATGTCAGAACGAGGAGCTCTCAGGGGTCGACGTCGCATCGATGGTGAGTCGCTGCAAATTACGAATAGTAATTTCTTGCCGTATTGGCACTTATTGTTTTACAATTCGAAAAGTGATGTTTGTCACCGCATGTTCATGCAGCATTTACGTGATCTCAATTCGGCCTTCCGCCAAACAATCTTGTATATTAAACTAAAGGACAAGAGTGGTATTTTATGAATAATAAAATTGATTAATTGCTCAAATTAAATTCAGTGTTAATTGAAGATCAATGTGTTATCTCCTTACCCCTCCCCTCTCCGTAATTTCTGATCAAGCTAGGTTAACTTTTTTTTAATATTAAACTTATTGAATAAAATCTTTTTGATATTTTTGGAATAAATATCATGGCGCTTAAATGATAAAAATTAAAATTCTTTAAATTCAAAGTGTAGATAACCTTTAGAAATTCCTAACCTATTATCAACTCCGAAAATAATTGTTATCATAGCTAAATTCTTAAATTAGGTTAATTCTGAAAAATTAATAAAAGCTAAAATTTAAATGAATGATTTTTAGGTTAGAAAATAACTTCTAATAACCTCAAAAATAGTAAGGAGGTTAAATAAAAAATAAAATAAAGGTTATAATACATATGATCATTATATTGCATTGCTGCTTCAGTGACAACAATACTTAAATAATGAATAATCGAATTAACAGTTTTTCTTACATACTATACTTATACAAAATAGGTTTTCTCGCCAGTGGAGAGAGAAACTGTAGAAAGCCTCTCCGAGTACAACTGGTTTATCGACAGTCGAATTCTAATGGTGTGTTCGGACAATAATCGACGATGCACTTCGACGTCAAACCTCCCGATCAGATTATCTCACGTGCCGGAAAAATCCCAGGCTAATGGGCGCGAACCAAATACATCCTAGGTCCTAAGCGTCCGCTGACCCAGACATTTATCCAACCGAGCAAATCTGTCAGTAGTAATAATACATATACATGAAGTTAACAGTCGTTTTTCTTATATAGTGTTCTATGAGTATCATGCATGCGCAGTTGTGTCCTGTCACTATCACACATGCGCAGTAGTTTTCTATTAGTAACATACATTTTTTTTTTTTTTAAATATTTAATAAAGAAAATGTAAATTATTAAAGACAATTAAATCCGAGCGAAAATAAGCGAGCGTGGACAATGACGCTAGTTTTAATAACTTTAAATTAAAATTTAATAATTCAATTAAAATATTCTTATTTCTACAATCTATTTATTCGTTTATTTGATTTTGACAGCACATCATTAATTGTTTATGTTTTAGCATATACTTCTGAATTTTTGTCCCACAGATGATAATTGTAATATTCTTTTCAGAAGCACATAATTTATAGTTCCCTACTTTGCAGCCATTTTTAAAAGAATATTCAAAAGATTCTCCCAAAGACAATTCTCCTTGTTTTCCATTGTTTTCTTCTTTTATTTTCGAACCGACTGTTTTCTTCGTGAGTACTATGCGTATTCGTTCAAATAAAAAGATAAAAATTATGACACATTTATTGTTATATTCTTAATACTAGATACAATGTTTTTCAATTTGTTTAAATTCTTGTAATAATAAATAATAATAAATTAAATTGTAAATAAAATAACTAAAACTGAATAATTAATAATTATATATTGTAATAATGTAATCGAAATATCTAAATAACAATCGATAATTTGTATTGAAAAACCTTGTTGCTAGATTATTATTATTTATCTTAAAATCTTCTTCATTAAGAAGCTTTCTATTCTTCATTTTACAGTTTCATCAATTCGAAGATTCTCAGAAATTCTAAATAATCGTAAATGTCAACTTTTAACAAACAGCAAAGTTAGATCGTACTTTTCGAGTGATACAATACGATAAAAACAATAGAATGTTGCATAGTTTCGATAGAATAGAATTCTCGTTATTCGATTTTTTGAACGATAACGATCAGGCTCGGCATCCAAAACTATCTTTAAGAACCAAAACTAAAAAGTAATGTAAAAATTGCAGGAAGCCTGTATTTACTGAGTACCACCTAATGTATCTTTGACATCCTGGTAAAAATTACTGTGAATCAAAGCATTGGTACATATCCATTTTTTGTCATCGGATTGATTTGAAATTTGATACTCGGGGGTTTTTGAAGAAATGAAAGTTAAAATAAAATATTTTTATAATTACAATCTTAAAATTTAAGTTTTTAAAAAAATGCATTTGTACATCTCTCCCGGAATGTCCGGGAGACACATATATGCCACATATATGCGGGTGAGATGGCTATTAGCTTTATTTAGTATATTAAGTTACATACACTCAGATGCATTAATGCTGTCCTTCTGGTTTGACGGTATTTTGCAAAGTCGTATGATTTCTATCAAAATGTTTTTAGTTCATAACATATAAGGACATTCGTTAGTCACGAACTAAGAATATTTGATAGAAATGACACGACTTTTCAAAATTCCTTTAAACCGGAAGGACAGCATTAATGCATCTGAGTGTACATACATATTTTGTGACGTAAAGTTTACTACTTGTGCAAAGAACAATAGTAATTTTACCAATAGTCTTTTCTCCGTGAAGCGATGGGGGAGAAAACGAAGAAGAAGAAAAAATGAAAAGAAATTTTTCGAAAGAAAATAAAGAAATGATTGAAGTTGGTGTGCAATTGCAAATGAGGTTTTACGATCGAAAACTCGTTTACGTAACATTCTTCTTCTGTTATCTTTATACTAAAAATAGTTTACGCTCACACTCTGCAATCCTGAAACTCACACAATTGACACAGATTTGTATTCTTTTTTCTTGACAAATGTTTCCTCTAGGAAAGAAGCGCAAAAGGAAAATTTACTTCCACAATGATAATATTTGTACCGTTTTTATTTCTAGTCTTTTCATTCAAGTTTCAGCATATGCAATGAAGCAAAATAATCGAAACAAATAAAACAGAAAAATAATGTAGAAAACTTCAGTGACTTTCCTAATCCGATATAAATAATTATCAATATCAAATTATAATTTATTCTATTTGAAGTGTAAATCGAAAAAAATTTATTTTTCGTTAAAAATGTAAAAACATTTCCATTTTCTGTTTTTGGAAACTTTGGGCATAACAAAAAATGTTATAAAAGGTTTGCATTTAAAACGCTTTTTTCGCGCGCGCGCGTACGACTAAAATTAATTGTAAAACTTTTATTGAAAAACCACTGTACAAGAAATATTATTTACGTGCACTTTAGGTACGAAGTGTAGCCGCAAATCCAAGAAAAATCCAAATGCTAGCGGGAATCATGCTCTTTTCACCTTTGATCTCTTGGCTATCCGCAGAAAAGTTTTTCATTTATAGCTATATATGTATCGCCAAAAAGAATTTATTTAACTTGAGTATTTCAGTGACACTAGTAAAATGAGAACAGTTTTAAAAAGTATCGAAATAAATTAAATGTACGTATATATTTATAAACGTTATTTTTAATTTTTTGTTCATTTTGTTCTAAGGTGTTCACTTTATGTTACATATTTCAATAATTAATGTTCAAATTAATATTTAATATTAATTATTCAGTAATTATAATAAAATTTTATTCACTAATAAATATTTTTCCCAGGCAAAAAGAATATTTTTTAGTAAAAAAATTTGTGTGTTCAGCGATCGTTTTCCTACAAGTATATGTTATTCAGAACGATATCGAATGGCTTTTATAATCTTAATACAATAAAGAGCGGAAAGTTGCATTTTGTCAATTTCTTAAAATAGTGCTCCAAAGTCGGCAACCCCCTGGTCCTAAGTCGGCACCTTTTTCTTTGCTTAAATATAAGAAAAAGACCATAATACAGCCCTACAAAAAAGTGTCGTGCTCGGCAGACCAGAATAATCATTTTCTATGTATTTTGACGCGCTGAACACGAATCCGAAGTCCGTTTTGCTCCATCACGTCAGG